>JAODVQ020053102.1:0-19067 GCA_025400075.2 Phenganax stokvisi
GATTTTCCTAGTTCAAAATTTTTTGAAATTTTGTCTATACGGTTAAAGGTCCATTAGCAACTACGATTTGTTTTTCTCACTTGTACTCTAAACATATACTTGAAAGTCGCACTCGTAGACGCACTCATATAGTTCTATGGCCCTTACCTCTATTATCTCAAAAAGTGAAATATACACGGGCTACAACCAATGTCACGACAAAGCGAACTGTTCAACATTACCTTGTCTACAATCTTGTCATTACTCTTGTCTTCAACCATAGGGTACTTCAAGACCTTGTGATAGTAGTGTGATGCAAAACTAACTAAACCTGAAAATTCAAAACAACATCAGAAAATCTAAAATTGTACCGAGCGGAAAAGTAAGTAGCAACTATTGACTTTACCCAGTTGATGAAAACTTCTTCCCAAATTATAAGCTGTTTCTTGACATCTTCCTCGCAACCCTTCATACTGATACAGAAATAGGAAAGCCTAGACACAACATATGAAATACACTCATGAAATACAAACACATTTTTTGCATTTCCTCTTAAAAACAACATTTATGTTAAACGTACATCGGGAATTAACTGTTGAACAAGCGGCTCCAAAGTTCACCATTTAATTTCCCAAAAAATAAGAAACCGAATTGCAAGCTTATAAGTACAAGCACGCAGCAGCAAAGCAATAGTAAATCTTACTTGGACTATACTTGCATTGCGACCATATTGACTCTTCTGACAGGACATTTGAAGAAAAGACAAACCCATCATTAAACTGACCAGTGGTTCTAGCGGTTTCTGACGAAATGCACGGGCATATTCTCCTAGAATTTCGAACAAAAACAGATTGTATAACCACTTTCAGACAACATGTGTTTAAATCTCGGCTGAATTCCACTAAAGTTAATTAGTATGTTCCTTGCATCTGCCCATACAATCAGAAAAAAAACACGAAAAAACAAATTTTGAGCGTGATAAACTGACGTATGAAATTTATGCATATAAGCGCAGCTCTTGAGCATCGCAGTTGTACAACCTACACGTTTTCATGCCCAAATGATGACTTTACAAATGCTTGAAAACATTTATTTCCCTGGGTAGGAGGTTCACGTATTGCTTACCCAAAGCATATCTATAGTTGGCTGACGTCAGAGCATTATGACCATTTATCATCTGAAGAGGAAAACTTTCAGGATGCTTTAGTAGTAGTCGAAGACAGAACTTTTGATACTTCGAGTCTCCATTTCCAACCATCAATCTGGCAAACATGTTCCAAAGATGCTTACAATCTGAAACATAAGATAGCAACTTACGATATTAAGGAGCTGAGGAATTCGGTATACAGGTTTCGTCAGCTGAAAGGCGAAGACACACCATACCGACGAAAGCTAAAAATATATCTGCGTTGCAACTCGCGGGCAAAAAGGGAAGCCAAAGAGGGCGGAAATGATAGGAATTTTTGTACGGAGTTTGAAATTGACTTACAAGTACGGCTGAATTCAAATCAATATGATTTTTATTCAATTTCATTTCTGAAGATGACTGAGAACTAGTTGAAGTGTAGAATATCGCTTGGTTTGCTCAATCTAACATCACTCAAAGGAAACCTCACTTTCAAGAACTGGCATGCAATTTTTCACATAGGAGCGTAGGAACTGGGGCGGAGCCACTGAGGCCACATACCCCCCCCCCAACTTTAAAATAATGATAAAAGTGCCCTTCTTGCAAGGCTAATATTGACATGCCTTATGAAAGATATATACTAAATGGCGCCTGAACAGTAACAACACTTTGTGGGATTCGGGCGAAGGCTTTGAACGATTTTCGAGTTTCGACACTGGAAATCTCCACCAATTTAAGGGACAAATGCCCCGTTGAGCATCTAATGGTATATTTACTTGTGCATGCCCTTTTTGTATTGAAAAGTGCCCCTGGAAGCCTGTCCTCCCAACTTTAACTTGCTTCCTTCGCCCCTGATTTTACTCACTCAATGATACAAAATAGCAAGGGCTACTTTCCACCATCGCGCGTTTCATAAGTACGTGCACGTTCGGAAAATTTCAAATTAAGATAATAATCCATTTATAACCAACCACGAAACGGAATTTTTATAATTTAATATTTTAAATGAATAACAAGTCTATCTGTTAGTGTTTTTTTAAAAATACAAATTTTCGATGGACTTCAACTTTCACTTGCGCGAAAAAACACAGCAGTAAATGCAGCCCAAATTTGTCATCGTTACAGGTTAAGCAGTGCTTTTGGTCGCAGATCTTGTCTCACCTTGTATCCTGAGAAGAATAACACGAATTACACTGAAAGCCGCAGGTATATTTCCATTGACGTAACACGCAGTTACACCAAGAAAATCCAGTTCACGTTGATAACTCCTAATCCCGCTGAACTGCACTGAACTCATCGCACATCTCACAATATACTCCATATCAGAGAAACGACCAACTTTCTGAAATGTCCTGGCAACCTAAACAAAAAAAAATCAGTCAGAAACAAAGTAAACCATAGGACGACAATGTCATGTATTGATGCAGTTGATTATAACCTATAAATGCCTTTAAACAAATATTAATTGAAGTGATTTGGGTTTTGCTCGAAAATTGCACCTCTTTCGCATTTCTCGTAGAAGGTTATACTAGTACTTACATGACGTTTTCCAGGTTGGGTTAGCGAGCATGCAAGGAAGAGCGAGAACAACATGGAGAGCACGGAACCCATTTCGGCCTTCCCTGCACGCCTAGCGACTCACGCTACCCCAGTGATATTTCATTTCAGATGTTTTGGATGGGCTCATACCTTCACAAGAAGATCCCACCATTCCTCTCGTCTTATGTCAGCAAACATTCCTCCTTGAACTAAAACAACAATGATCTAGATTATAGCTTCAAGTAACAATATAACTGGCCTAAGAACAGGGGGCTGTCGTGTAAAGCTCTAACTACATTTTAACTGCGGTTTTGTACTTAAGAAGTAGAGTTAAACACGCGATTCTTGTTGGTTGATATTCGTACTTATCTATAGTAAACTTTAACTGAGTTTTTTTATCATGGTTTTTATACGACTGGTCCCTGGTAATATTGCGCGTTCATCGGTGTATGAGCAAAGCAATCTAATTGTAAAGTTGCCCCGCCACCATCATTTTATCAAGGCAAAGAAGCCGGTTCAATCGTTCTTATGTTTTATATATTACACTCGAAGGGTATTTACACTTAGTTTGTAAGGGACTTCACAGAACAGTCAAACAAGTCACATGGAGTATATATTAAAATTTTAAGTTATTTTCAATTCCAATAAACTTAACTATCTCTTTAGTGAACGGCCATCTCTACGACCGCACCATCTAATTTACAGCAGTATCATCTACTTTTGTCAAGGTGTAGGTGGGTTTCAGTAAGGGTTTATACAGGACACAACACCAGTTGTCAAATTCAGTATATACTGTTGTAATACACGAGTAAATAAAACATATCTACCTCCGCCGGGAGGCTATGTTTTCATATATGATTGTCACTTCATAGGTGACCAAACTATCTCACGAATATTGAATATTTTTACGAAAGGTCCTGTTGAAACCAGCCTATTTGACTACTTTTCCCTTAAGCGTCTTAATAGATATACTTTTTATGGTATATACACTACTTCTTTTGGACAAAATGCGTCTAAATGTGTCACCAACAGTTTGATAACACGACGTTTACAGCCGGTTTTCCGCTTGGTGGAATTTTCCGTGAGGAAAATGTATCTACCAAACTGATTGGCTAGCAATATATTTTGCCGCTAAGCGAACCAATCACGTTGCTAGATTTATTTTCCGCGCAGAAACTTCCGCCTAGTGGAAAAGAGGCTTAAGCCGGGTTTCCGTGCGACCGTATCTGTCGTAAATGAAGAGTTACAATATCTCTCAACAGCCAAAATGTCTTACTAGCAGTAAAAGTCATAAAAACATACATATTATTTGCTAATAATTGCGTTGTAGATAATTAGTTTCGAACTGTTCTATTTCGGCTGTTTAGAAAAATCGTGATTCTAACTGTACGACGGTTACGACCATATGGTAACCACGCCTTTTACATTATTTCATGATTAATTCGGTTTTCTTTGATATCGTACAGCCCTTGAATATTAAATGGTCAAGAAATGAAGAGAGAAAGTAAAAGACTATTTGTGCAAATGGGAAAAACTTTACAAAACTTTGTCAGACCACCTCAATCATAAAACAAGTAACATAAAGCCCTCCAACTTCGAGCTTTACGCTATATCCAGCCTTCGAATCGAGGCTGAATATGGCACAAATTACGAATCGAGGCTGTATATACACACGAATATACACACAGGGCTGTATATACACACGAGTTGAGGCTGTATATGGCACAAGCCCTCGTTCTCCGGCTTTATCTCTAGTAAGATACGACAAGCATATCTTGCATATTGCTATAACCATTTACTTCTTTAAACCAATATCATAAAAATGCATGATTTGATTCAGGTTGTTTGGAACACGTCTGTACCAACAAACATGTTACAAGTCAAAGACTTACTTCAAAAAAAATTCTAAGAAAATTGTTGCAATTTATTTGTTACAAGTTTGAAGACTTGTAACAAGTTGACAACAAATTCATACACGTTGCCAACAAACTTGTTACAGTACCAGCTTCCAACTGCCTGCAACAGATATTTATAAGTTGCTAACAAAATTGTTAGAATTAAAAGTTTGAAGTTACCAAACGATCTGCAACAAGTTCGGAATGAACATGTAAAATCGTCTGCCGTTAAACAGGATAATATAAATAAATAAGTAACTAAATTTCGACAGAATCTTGAGTGGGGTAACATAACATGAAAAAATGAGGCCCACACTGTCCTTTGATATAGGCGTGGAGGTTTTCACATTACTCTGCAGTCCTTGTGTTTGGTAATTCTATCTCGTTTGTATGTTTTTTCTTCACATGTCTTGTCAAATGACTTGGATTATTAAAACTGATTTCACATTGAGAACACCTGTAGGGTCTTTCTCCAGTATGTATCAGTGAATGCCTTTTCAAATTTCCGTAAATCGAGAAAGCTTTGCCACAAATATTACATCGATAGGGTTTGACTCCAGTATGCACTCTATTATGAACTTCTAGGGCACTCTTCTTGGTAAATTGCATGTTGCATACTTCACAAACAAAGTTTGTCTTCCCTAGAAAATGAAATATTTTTACAGTCGTTTGTTCAAGAAACGGAAGACCAAAACACAAATTTGCAAATAATGCAGATGATAGACAGTTATTACATATAGAACGTGAAGATTAAATGAGACTTGCGTAGATGATATACATAAAACAACGCATTCTAGGTAATAATAGATTAATGTTACATTAAAAAGTTCATTGACCGGTCAAAACTGTTTAATCTGAACCTTTTGATAATCTAGCATATCATGATCTTAGTTCAATTAACAAATAGGAACAAGAAAATCTAAAACTTGCAATTGACTTGCCAATTGGGAATCTTTATATCTTATTAAAAATATGAACCAAGCCTATACATTCAGTTCCTCAAATTCTTAAGAGCCCATTTAAAGACACGAACGTTTTTTCGTTATGAACAATATCGTTTTAGATTTAAAATTCCCAACAGCGGAAGAATGCAGTTTAGACCGACGGTTTTTAAAACATGATTAAATATCACGGGTTATATTTCTTTCCGAAACGTTTTTTCGAAAGTTAACAAGCTCTTCTTTTGTTTCATATAAAAATAAAAACGCTCATCTAATATTGACTGAAGCACAATAACGTGTCTAAACTAAATTTATTTTCTTTTTACACGCCCTGTAGTAAACAGCTATGAAAACACAATAACATGGCTTGATTACATATCTCTATAAACAAGCTAGAGCATGGCCATCTGATTTCAGACCAAAAATTTACAAGGAGAGTTAGGGCCAGTTCATATGAGCTGGGTTGGCCCGGTGAGCCGGGACAGCAAAATATAAAGCGGGCATAGTCAGCAATTAGGAAATACGCAGGAATAATTTTGCTATGTTGCCTCATACCAAAAACATCTCTGTTTGATAGGAAAGTAACAAAAATGCATGCTCCATGAGAAATAGTGGACTATAGCCAGAGTCAAAGAAAAAAGATTGACAAATAACAAATGACATTTGCTGCCCAAAGAACCTCGGAATTCAGACCACGAGATGTTCGCTCACACCGATTAATTGCAAACTTCGTGTGTGTTTATTCTCTCTCCATCCCAAAAACCTGTCTCTAACTTACGATTATCAAGACTGCACAGGGTCATGCAAAACAGGCAGTTTGTAGGGCTAGTGAACATAGTCAGAGATTTATTTTTAACAATTAGTAGTGTAGAAAAATCCTTTTTATATCTATCGAGTACCTTTGTTAAATTTTATGAGAACAGTTTTATTGACGAAGAATGCTGAGATTATGACGATCACAAAGGTTAAAATGCGTGCAAAGTTTCGCAATCCTGCAGCAATACTTAATATCGGATTAATCTTTAGTTTATAATCATAACATTTGACCTACACGCAGAAAAAAACACCATATACTTCCAACGATAAATACTAAAATGCTACCTAGCCATGTTTGAATGATACACCTATATAGATTCCTCGTCTAAATGTACTTAAATCCCTCACCTTTGTGAGCTTGCATATGCTTCACCATGCCAGCTGAACTGAAGAATATTCTATTGCATTGATGGCATGTGAATAACTTTCCATTCTCCTGTTCTTCCTTGACTTTTATCTTTGTTTTTGATGGAAATTGTTCGACTAATTCTCCAGCAACCGTAGGGCGTACGTGTGAAACTGTTGTTGTGCGGCTGGTGGTTTGAGAAACGTTGAACTTACTTGAATTATTTCTGGAAATGTGAGTGAGTTTATGGCATTGTAAGCCATCAGATCTAGCAAAACACTTGCCACATATGTCACATGGAAAGGGTTTCTCACCGGTGTGTGTTCGTACATGTGATTTCCAATGTGAATGCCATTTGAATGACTTACTACAGTACTGACAACGATATTTCGCAATGCTCTGACTGGCACCAGCTAAAGACGATGATGTAGAGGCCCGCTCTTTCACTTTAGTTGACGAAGTGTTATCAGTAAAACTACAACTCTCATGGGAAGTCACTGGTCTTCTTCCAGACCATTTTATAACACTGACACGTTGACTACTTGTATTCTTGGCGGCGTTGCTTATTCCAATTTGATTGCTTTGCAAACTCATTTTTGGAATGAAAGATACTCCAAGTAGATTCTGAAAAGAAATACAATTGCAATTCAGAGTTTGTGAGTCTCAGAAGTTTAAATAATCTTATTTATAGTGCAACGTAAGAAGCTGTATTGTGCATGCACGAAGCTTGATCATATTATAAGCACTTCAGTATTCACGAAATTACCAATACTAATTTCGGGAACTTTTTCCCTAGCCCTGATCATATTAACGTAACTTATAGAGACAAAGTGACTAACACACCCTGACGCATCTCAGTGGCTATGAGAAAATGCTATACTCCACCGGCAAATTACTGCTAAGAAATCTGAAGTGGACCTCGCTATATTTTTATACATTCCTTGCATTACAACTTCATTGATCAGAACTTGTAACATCACAGGAATACATTCCGTCCGCTGACCATTATAAACAGCAGACACGAATATTTTGGCAATTGAATTGCACAGAAAAGCGTTCGATTACTTCCTTTCCTGTTAATCAACAAAAATGCTACGATCATACTAGTGCCATGGAGAGCACGAAAATTACCTTGCAAGCAAGCCTTCAAGATTTAGTCGTGCACTTTTGAAACTGCTGCGAATTTTTTTTTTTCATCCAACTCCATCTTTGTATCTATCAAATATCATTTCCCGGTTTATCCTTCAGGACACCCTCTCGTTAACGTAGTTTTTAAGAAAGTGAACTGTAATACCGATGCATCGGACATGTAACCTCTGGTTTGTGACGTATTGATGACGTCACGATAATGTTTGTTGTTTTTCAACTGGGTCACGTCCACATTCAAGTCCCGGTAAGCGAGGCATGGGGGTGTTAATGAGGCTTATTGACTGTTAAGGGAGACACTTGAAACACTGGATAAACAAATTAAGAATTTGAAAAGTATTTTCAATGCGTCCAACCTTTTATACAATGCTAGCACGCGTCGACAACATCCAAGGGTGGTAGGTCACTGATGGGCATACCTCATGAACTCTCGTACTGCTTCATAAATTGGTATTTTTGATATAAAACAAAACTTAAATACAAAAAAGGATAAATTTTATTGCTAACAAATACAAGAAACGGGAAAAACAGTCTTATGAATTTTATAAGACATGACAAACCAATATTACGAATTAACAGTAAACTATGCAATCTCTGCTTGACTTGTCATCTTCCATGCAAACATTTTTGTCACATTAATTCCAATAGAACGTTGAACACATGCCAAGACCACGGCAGCCAAACATGTTGACTCGACAACTTTCGAGGAATTCGCTCAAGGGACTCCTGGACTAAAGTACAGTGGAGATGAATTACAGAAAGGTGCTGCAGTTTTCTTTACCTAGTTCGAGCAAAAGTTATAGTACACCAACTGCGGAGACCGCCAAGGAAAGAGGAACCATGAGCAAGTACACATGAAATTATTCTTGACAATTCATGATGCAAAGCAATAATAATTTGCAATAAAAATTGCAAGTGGTATTTCTGCGGTACTTCTTTAAAATTGATTTAACATGAAAAAATTTCCGAAATAAAGATTGTTATAACTGTCATTGTGTTTGTCCTGAAAGATATTCTCAATATAGCCAGAGATAATTTTTCTGTTTATTTCTGCTTGAGGAACCACACATGTTTGATGACGCACAAGCTTGGCAGCAGGCATTAAAATATAGTAATCGCTTTCATAAACACCTTTGTGCAATGGACTTCAAAAATTCAGGTATTTTCAAATTTTAACAAGCCAAAGCATCAGTTTCATTTCGAGTTGTACAAATCACTATTAATTGCAACATCCATATGCAGTTAGAAGTAGATTTGGAATATGCACCAACATAAAGCTCGAGTTAACAGATTTGCATCGATTTATACTTAAAAATTTTTTACGGAAACAAAAACCGAACTATTACGTGATTACTAAAACTGCATCGCAATGATGAAGCTCAATGGAAGAAGGGTGCAATTAATATACTCGAAAATCCGTGCTGAACTTGGACGTTACGACCCCGACGCAATCAACTGTACTTCCCGGAATTCTTAAAGATAACATCCGGCATTTCGGCATCAGTTTACGCTAGTTGCTAAGCAACATAATGATGACCGTACGCAAGAAATCGCTGAAAGCAAAATACCATACTTCAAAACACGATACAACAGCAACAACTTCATTAGGGTTCCCACTTACAAGATATGGTGATGCTATAAATAAATGTGCATAAATAGGACTAAACTAAACTGCAACGTGCGTGTGCAAAATACTTGATTGACATTTATTGCCTTATGGTGCTATCCCTTATTTTAAAGACTTCAATAATAAACCTTGCTCAGTTGCTCGGAGCGCTCACTTTAAGCCTTCCCAGAAAATGCCCAACTCAAAACATTAAAAAACATTTTCAAACGCTTAATTTTCTAAACACTGATTATTTGGAGAGTTTGATTCTGAAATGATTGAGATTGATTGTCAAATGATGCAGACAGATCTTAATATGTCCAGATACTGTGAGCTCATGAGTAGAATCATAAATTGGATACCAGATCGGTCAAACGCTCAGAAAGTTCGCTTAAAGAAATACAAAAATTTTGACGGGGAAACCTCGCAAATTCACAAGTACTAACAACATAGTTGTATTATTATTTTAAAAAACTGTGAATAGAAATAGTGAACACTTCTCTGTGTTGTTTCATGAAATGGCCGCCATCATATTTTGAGGTATGCTATCTAGCGATTTCCGTAATCTACGTCAAACAATGAGACAAGAATGCGAAGTCATAATGTGGAGGTGCTTGACATCAAGTAGCCGAATACAGATGAGATAAACAGTGTAAATAATTCCAGAAATGAACGTAGGAAGGGCATATTTATTTTATGATTTTATGCAAGCTAGCTTGTATTGACATCAATGGCATTTCAATGGTAATCATAATCTGATTCACTGCAGTCACGTTTTCTTACAGTGCATGATTCAAACTTTTTATTCTTCTACCAATCAAAAAAGAGAATGGCAAAACGCACTTGACTACACTCTATTGACGGATATTATTTTTGTGTCCTTGTGCTACTAACAGTTCAATGCAGATGCAATAGTAAAAACGCTATAAATAAAAGTAAAGTTGATTAAAAACTTGTTTTGCAGTCCATCCATTAATACGTTATGACGCATGAAGTCAGTGATACAAAACGAGTGTTCTCAGTTCCAAAAAACAAGTCGTGAACATTTGCACGTGTAGAGACACGCATTTGCGTTAAAAGCCTCAAGGAATAAACCTTAGTTGTAAACAACGATTGTTTGACTCTTGAGGAGCACTTTTTGCATCAACATCGCTATGTAAGAACTTGATATCATAAATAAAAAATTTTTCCCGATTTAAGAGAAAGTAGCAATGAATGGCAATTTCCTAAGAATTCACAAAGCTATCAATATGCCAGTTTTATTTCTCATGGATGTCATATGGCATTTAAGTGCCCTAGTTTTCATGGAACATGATAAAAATTTCAAAGACATCATTCCTGACATCCATTTTCCAATTACACTGAACGCTGTAAGCATCTTTAAGTTCCAAGCTAGATATTCTGACGCCCTGTTTCTGATTAAATTGTTGGCATAGTTGACTTTTAATTTGAATTTGGACAAGCAAAATCATGCAAAGTTGTAAATGAAGGAGAACTAAAACTCTCCATATTTTCTGTAAACATTTCCAAAGACCAACATGAGTTTTTGTCCATGGTTACTGTAAACGAGGCATGCCCTAGGGGTGTTATTGTGCTCTTCTCACTGCATGGTCAACAGCCAATGTACCAAATATTGAAATATTTCTACATGCACCAAATGGCGAACGTGAAAATTTCGTTTCCTAATTTCCGGTAATCTGTCCAGGTTTCGATAAGGAGTAAATTTTTGTGGTTACCAATACATTTCCGTATTTCCAACTGTACCAAATCGCGTACGTGAAAATTTCGTCCACTAATTTCCGGCAATCTGTCCGGGTTTCGATAAGGAACAAATGTTTGTGGTTATTAATATGTTGCCGGTTCCCTTTTATGATTATAGGCCGGGTTGCGTTTTATTTGTCTATTGCACTGACTTCTGTCAGTTATTGTCAGAATATGTGGGGTTATTATGTACAGACCCAATTATCTTCTGCATAAAAATGTGCTAAAGTTAATTCGGATTAAAAACGCAGACATACCCAGAGATTAATCAGCGGCTCATAAAGCGGATCCATCCTAGGGTATTATAATTGGCTTATTCACTAATTCGTGATCCAAAAAATGCTGTTTAATTGGGACGGGAAATCGAATTTCGATTGACTTCAACCATATCCGTGCCAAGGTCATCAATGTAAAGGTGTACTACTACCAGAACATAATTGAGTGACATGTATTGCAGACTTCCAATTAACTATAATCTGACAGTCTTTTAGCTCAGAAATTGATCCAAGAGATCTAGGAGATGCATACCTAACACCTTGGCTCATGAAACTATACTCACACTGTATGTTCACTTCACAAGTATCTCTTTTACGCACACGAATATCAAATCCTAGCATTTTAACGTACAGGTTGTATACAAAAGCACAACCTCAGAATTTCCCAGCAAACCCACTTTCTTCTTGAACACAAAAGATTTTAAGACCCAGGAAATTTAGAATAGCTTCTTGTCGTATTCCAGAAGCTACTTTAAATTCTCCTCTATTATTTTGTGTGTAAAAAATAGCGGACTTGTTGGAAAATCCGAGGTTGCGTTTTTTTTTATACACCCTGTATATTCCAACTTCTCCAGCCTATTACAAAGAAAACGCACCAATTGGTTGGAATGTGAACTATGTCAACTGATTTGGAACATATAAACACAATACCATGTGGAGGCGCAGTATCACAAGACGAAAACAAACAGCCGTTAATTTCGTGGCTGACTGTTCAAGTGTTTGTGGACAAACAAAACTCAAACGACCAAGAAAATGGGCACGTAAAATTCGACTTTTCACTCCCTGTGTATGCTTCCATGAACACCCCTCCGCTGGATATAACAAAGTCGTGACCTGTGGGTGTTTGACATCGTTTATGGCTTATTAGCGTGGGTATGAATCGAATTTTTCTTGTATTGACACCGGGAGAGATTTTATTAACACGCTGCAGCGTAACACCGCAAGGGATGTGCATATTGTATAAGTCGACACTGACTCTTTCTCAGTCCCTAATCATCGCCGCTCGCTGAGGGGCGTAGCCAAGGGGAGGGGGGGCAAGGGAGAGCTTGGCTCCCCCAATCACTTGAGAACCACATTTTTAAAACGTTGAAAACCGGCTAGAAATATGTTGGGGGGCGTCTTACTTTGAAAACTGAAAATTTTCCAGAGTGAGCATGCCCTCTGACCTTTCTAAAGTGTATGAGCCCCCCCCAGCCCCACCCCCGCAAAAGTTAGGTCCTGGCTACGCCACTGCGCTCGCTATCAGTAAAGATTCGCATAACGAACCACGGATAGTTTGACATACAATAATTAAAAAACAGCAAACATTTTGCCGTTGTCCGTTAAGAAATAGATAAACAGATGACGTTGTTCTTACCACGTTATGACGTCTTCTGTGTATCTATTTCTGAACAGACAACGACTAAATGTAATCTAATTGTGTTATATAATAAAACAGAAAAGAATAAAGTGAAATAGTTTTATTAAATGAAAAAATCGCAGGGAAAGTTATGCAAGTAGAATAAAATCTGCAGGCTGACGTCATTCGTGTGTCTGTTCAATAACAGATCACGGCTCTCGACCAATCAAAACGCGTAAAATACTTTGACTATTATATAAAACCAAATCAATCACATCAAAGAAAAAAACGAGTCGCAGAAATATACGGAAACGCAAAGCTCCGCAAAAGGCCGCGGGAATGCTCTGAGTATTCAAAAAGTTGGCCTGGCTCCTCCGAGGGGTTTTTATAGCTTCAATATCTTTCACCGTGCTCCAAAGAAAGCTCTCGAGCAATTTTAGCCCACGAAGTCATCCAAATAGTGTCATTTGTTTAGAGAATTAATACCAGATAAAGATGGCGTTTTTAAATAGTTTTAAAAACTGCATTTATCATTCATAAACATTTTAGCTTAAATGAAATCAGCTGAAATGTCATTGTGACAGATATGATTACAGCATCTTTTGCAAAAATGCTATGATTAACATTGAGATTTTATAAAAAATTTCAATGTTAATACATATTTAGGCTACAGTATACGTGATAAACACGAAAATATATACGATCTAAGGGCCTATTTATATGGGAAGGCGCGATGGGACGTTTGCCAGGACGGGACGATATTCATCCCGCGTTTACATGATCGCTTTGCACACGGGACATTTTCTCGCCGAAATACCCGGGACGTATGAATTTACAAAGAATTACACATGCAAAATTGTCCTGGCAGGCGGGACGGAGCATTTATATGGAGAAAATCGTCTCGCTTCGAATGGGGTCCCGGTTGTTTCAACCGGGATCTCGCCCAGGCGGGACGGGACAGGACGATAAACGTCCCGCTTACATATAAACACAAGGCGAAAAATGAAACAGAAATATTTACATGCCGGGATCCCGTTCGTCGTCCAGTTCCGCCTCTCATATAAACAAGCCCTAAGTCGGCAGTATACACAAGTCGTGTACACAGGTTACTCTCCTGTGCGTGTGTTATAAACTCTGGTTTTCATTCATCGCAATCATTGATGATGTTCGTGTCGGCTATGATTGAAGAAGAAGATTGTTTCCATGCAGCATGGATGGACAATTTCACTGATCAATGGTTACCATCAATGGAACCATGCAGTAAGCCATTGCTTATGCATTGGACGATGGTTAATGAAAAGTAGGTTTAAAGAGTATTTTAAAAAAAACCTATAAACGTGTACCTCTCAATTCCTCAGGCATTTCTTCCGCCATTCTTCTCATGCGAGCAAGCGCCATTCTGTAGTTACGGTGTATGCTATTCGCTGAAAATAAAATACACAACCAATTAAAAAACAAAAACACAAAGCAAGCTTTGAAAAGCAAAAAGACTTATCAAGGAAAATCAAAAAACATAAGAACATGTAAATAATTATACAGTACACTTAACTCCAAAGTGTCTACAACTTACAATGCATGCTTTTATCATAATATACGTCAGCCATATATCGAGCAAGCAGTTTAAGACCATCTGTCAGAAAATCATCCAACTTGTTTTGAGAGTAGAGCAGTAAACAACGATGATAGATCAATTTCACTTCCTGAACACAAAGTTGTGAACTTCAGTCAATCATGTAACTACCAACTCAGTAAATCCTACCGAGAACTGGTCATTTTACATTATTTTACGCGAAAATTTTTTGTCCATGTATTCATACACCATCAAAGTTTTCAGAAATGACGTACAGGGGCCAGTTGTTCAAAGTTGGGTTAGCTTTAATCCTGGGTTAAAATTTAACTAGCTGTTTGGTTTGTACATTTCTGTATGTCCATTTGTTTCCAAACTTTGCAAATAAAGGCTTCTTTTTACATAGATTAGCTTTGTGGGAAAATTTTGTCTAGTTAGTGAACAAGCCGTTAAAAATTTTGCTTTAAACTTTTCGTTAACCTTAGGTTAACGCTAACCCAACTTTGAACAAACGGCACCAGGTGGTAAAGGAGAAAAGTTTTGAGGCGAATAAATAAGAAAACTCGCCTGCATTTCTCATCCTTATTTCATTACTAGACTATCTACCAGGGGCCGGTTGTTTGAAGCGCGTTTAGCCTAAACGGTGAATAAGTTCAAAACTGAAATCATATTTATGTATTCTTTAAACAACGAAATTGAAAACTTTTTAAATGCATACAATAATTATGTAGTTATCCATAGTATTTTAACATGAGATTTTATATGACAAGTTTAGAAGATGCGAGGTAATGTTTTGAATTCTGACTTTTCCACCGTTTAAGTTAGACGGCGTACGAACAACCGGCCCTAGACTGAGACTTTTTAATTCACGAGGATACCATTTTCTGCAAGCAGATATACATTGCAATTCTTTTTTAAATGGCTAAAATATTATGAATATGAACAATCCCT
Organism: Phenganax stokvisi; assembly: GCA_025400075.2. Lineage (NCBI taxonomy): Eukaryota > Metazoa > Cnidaria > Anthozoa > Malacalcyonacea > Clavulariidae > Phenganax > Phenganax stokvisi. Next base: position 15,288 of record JAODVQ020053102.1, read on the forward strand.
GACTTTATATCGGAAGTATCCTACCGCAGCTGTTAGCGAAATAAACGGTATCATGTCGAGAAAACTAACCTGTACTGAAAGCAGTTTTATATCCGGATTAACTGTTGGCTGATCAACGTCTCTCATTTCCACATCATTGCTGTCCACAAACATATCTTCTTCATTGTCACAACTTGGCATTTCTATGAAAGAATATAAAATGGGAAAATACTTATAAAAATATTAAGTAAAATGAGAATAAATAAAATGAACAGTATTGGTAAAATGTGATTTGGAAACTTTGCTAAAGCATTCTTTTTTTCATGACTATGCATCAGTTTCAAAAGGAAAAACAACACTCCGTTTTGTAGTGGGCGACGATGAATTACTGCTCATGAAGTACGATTTAGTTTCGTTTATTATGAGGGAATTTTCATTTGACCACCACTCGCTGTTCTTGGACGCTTGCTGAAACTCAATCATACCTTCTAATACTTTCAGAGCTCTATCACTCTGTCCCAGTCTCTGATACAAAGTGGAAAGCGTGAACCTCGCCTCGACGTGACTGGGAGCAAGTGAAATGACCCAGGAATATGCTTCCGCGGCCTCTTCATCTCTGCCTAGCGTCGACAGACATTCAGCTTTCTTTAGCCAAACAGCTGCCTGAAATTTTTAAATCTAAATTTTCGCTAAAATAATTCCCTTCGAACAGTGTAGTCCCATTCAGTGGAAACGCATATCATGCACCTTACATTGATATTTTATTTTTAAAGCCAGACGATTTTACTTTACGTCAGGGTGAAACTCGGTCTCTTATTAACCAACGTAACAGGTGTGTTGTGTCCTATATTTATTCTACAGCGAGCATTGTACAAAGAGTGGTAATGGATTCGAATAGACCTTTCCGGTAATTACGTCATTGCTACATGGAAGTGAGGCCGGGGGTTAAACTGAATTAAGGCTGGTTTACACTATCAAAGTTTCTGTGATCAAAGTAGTAATTCTTCATAGGGAAATTCTACGTTTTGAAAATTTGTAAGGAATATCAGAGCGAAGTAGTTCAATGTTGAGCACTGTATTAGTTCCCTTAAATATTTTTAGCAAATCATTGAACACTGAGGATTTACCTATCAGAAATTTCCACTTTGATCACACAGACTTTGACAGCGTAAACCGGGCCTTAATATCCTTCTCTGTATTGCTTGGCCGCTCAGCCTCATTTCCATGCAGGTGTGACGCAATTACTGAATAGGTCTACAACGGCGTACCTGCCCAAATTGTTGAGTTTTTACCAGCGGATCCAGTAAATATAAGGCATCATCATACGAACCTAAGTCAAACGAAAATACTGAGCCAACTCGCACACGAACGCTCTCACGCGACGTCCCTGATTACACATCTTCACCGGCCGATCAGCGGCAAATACCGCAGTTTCATTGGTTTACAGGAGAGCAATTTGAGCATTGACTGCACCTTTTCTGAGCTGTAATCACGCCCTTGCCTACAGCCAATGAAAATCGCTCTAGGGTTTCCATCAAGCCAAACAGCATTCATGATACAAAAGATGAGTTTTGTTTTCTCTTTTGCTGTTAAAATGCTCGAAATGGAGGAATTCAGAGATAAATAAATTGAATGTCAACAAATAGTACTTTTGAGCTTTTCCTTTTAAACAGTTTAATAAAAGAAGAATATATAATTATTACGTGATAGAACGAATTGAGTCGTGCAATTAATGCCAACTCATTCATACTCGTGATTAACAAATCAATCTCCCGCTGCGCGGTCGACTGATTTTGTAATCATGCATATGACTATGGCATCACTTGCACGACTCAGTTCGTCCTATTGCCACAAACAGACAAGAAAATTTTAGCTAATATAAGGTTTGTGGAAACACCACGTAAATTTATTATGCAAAGCTTTCGGTCCGTAAGTCCGGACCGTCATCAGTGCAAGGCTTACGGATCGAAAGCTTTAAATAATAGATTTAAGTGGTGTTTTAATCACCATGCAAACATTCAAAGAAATTATAAGAAATTTTACTTGAAAAGTTCCTTGACGACTTAAAGTGAGTTTAAAAATATCAAAAAACAGTTTGAGAATACCCCTGCTCGTGCATATGCAATCTTGTTTTTCCTTCAGCAAAGAACGACTTTGGTAAACTTTGGTGCATTGGTGCATTTGCAACTTAAACCTCACGCTCGTGCCCAGGCTTTCTTTTGATCGAAATTCTGATTAAGACGGTGGATCATTAAATCTACGAACGTAAATACCCTACATACCAGTTTCACAATAAGCATCAGCAATGTCCAGATATAGATCTCCAACATCTTCGATAGGTTCCACAAATAAAGGAGCAATAACATCCTACAAATATTTATTTATAATCGAATCAATTATTCAGTATACTATACGTGCATATTCAACGAATTAATTTCTTACACGGCTAATCCACATTCTGAAAAATGTGGCTCAGACGAGATTTGAACTCGCACCTTCCGGATACTAGTCCGCCGCTCTACCCGTTAAGCTACTGAGCCTACGGGGATTGGAGTCGAGTCAAATCTCTATTATACATGCACGATAGAAATAAATTCGGTGAATTTTCTCTGATGATGGCTTTGAAATAGAAGGTGCATATAATTAGCAGCACTCTTTCACGAAAATTCGGACCCGATAATCCAGCTAGCTGTAGAAAGAATGAGTGTTGACTGAATATTATGCATGTTTCCAAACCATTCAAAATTAAATATATCAATATGATTTGACTCGAGGTATATGTTCCATTAATCATACGGTAGATATAATCAGGATAAATCTTTTTACCTGAATTCTTTCTGGTTTTGCTGTGTTATGAATAAGACAGACAATCATTTTGGCTCTGATATCAACTGGAAGTTCTTCTGGTATTTGAAATGGATAATCACAAAGTCTTTCCTTCATCAGATCCTCTTCACTCAGAGCTTCAGCAGCATTCAACAGAGAATTACAATATTCTGAGTCGGGAAACTGGACGTTACAATACTGACAAATAACCTGCACAAAATATAAGGTGATATGGTATATAGATATAGCTCCTTTTAAATGCAGAAATTGTTATTTATCTTGACGAATAGCGAAAGATTGACACTTTATTTTTCTTTTCACACAAAAACGTATTCAGCTTATGGTTTGATTGCCGAAATAATGGGCTTTGGTTATGTTATACCTATGAAAATGTACATCATATACTATCAGAAATAGCATGTTCTTTCCACACAATAGAAAATATTCAACGACTGCATACCCTGCTGGTGTGTTTTAACTGATTATTTGTCATGAATTGAAGTTATAAAAACATTAGCAGCCCTCCATGATCTATTAGAAAGTGAGCAAGACGCATCACATGACCAAACACTAAATCTGATTGAACGAGCCATTTGTTTCCTAGGATATGCGGCAAACTCCATTTCGGTGTTGCGCAGATCAAGGATTCTATATGTTAGGATACATGCCCATGTTACTAATCACGCAAGTGAAAGGGTTGGAATTGGGTTTTGTGTCGGGTCGAACATCAATGGAAAATTGTCGTGATTAGTAACATGGGCTTATTACCATATGTTATCAATCCTGCCCGGATATCACTTGCAGAAGCCTCGTTTCCGAACGCGGGAAAACAGTTGCTTTGTGATGACATCACGGAAATAGCAGCCGATCAGGGGCGTAGCCAAGGGGGGGCAAGGGGGGGCCTTGGCCCCCCCAATCAGTTGAGAACCACATTTTTAAAACGTTGAAAACCAGCTAGAAATTTGTTGGGGGGCA
>JAODVQ020053209.1:6877-19064 GCA_025400075.2 Phenganax stokvisi
TGTGTGTGTGTGTGTATGTGGTTGTGGGTGTTCACGTCTCGTGTGTGTTTACCAACATGCTTGATTCACTCTTAAAACATACACTTTTACCCTAGTGTGATTCCCTATAATACGTCTATAAGGTACGTACATGGCACACATAATGTGTGGCCTTACAGTTAGGCCAGAAGTGAGAGGAGACCCCCACTGTTTTCTGGTCAATTGGTGGCAATTGTTTGCACTGTACGGTCCACATCGCAGCGTAATTGTTGCTGTATTGCCCGTGAAATGGCCATCAAATGCCCATTAATATCATTTCAAATATTGTATAAACAACGAGAGGAAGACTTTGGTTAGTTTAGGTAATGCTAGGGCCTTGATTTATATAATACATACATACACTTGGGCTCTTTATCGTACACATTGTGGCCTTGAGGGGTTGTACTCTCATTGCGGTAATTAGTGGTAATTGCCCCTTGTCGTCGCCATCTCCACATCCTGGACTGAATGCCACTAGAAATCAATTTCACCAGAACACCACAATGTTATAGTTACACATTGTACTGTACATGCTTGATCATTTTTGTACATTTACCATATTGATTCATGTTTTGTTGCTGCGATCAATTTTAGACCGTGTGCCAAGCTCAGCTGGGAAAACTGCAATAGGATAGGTGTTGCATCTCTCTCTCACACATACTCACTCATTCTTGGTATAAAGTGCCTGTCTCAGATCTCAATCAATATGATGATGTGTATCTATACTATTTCTTAGAGTCATTGTCCCCTTTAAAACCTAGTCGGTTCACTATTGGCTCGACCATCCCCATCTCATCCGATCTCTTGCCAACTCTGAGGACATTCCGTTGGCCTCCAGCTGTAGATCTGGCTCTCGCTCTGTCGTTACCAACTCTAAATATATTCCCCAGACCTGTTAGCCAGTATCCGAGCCAATAATGTCATTTGGTAGAGCTTTGTGCTACTAGAGTGTCTACCAATATCTCATAATGCCATTCATCTTGCATAATGTGTGTGCAGATGAGTCACTATAGTATTATGATAAAATTGTGTGGAGAGCTGTCCCTCACATACTGTATGTAGAATGGCTACAAGAACACTTTAAGTGATTGTTCCAAGGGTTATAAAGCTACAAAGAGAATTTTGAATAATAACTATCTTCAGGGTTTGGGGTAGTGGCTAGTGATGGTAGAATAGAGGTGACCTGTGTTCTTGTGTTTGATGTTACTGTAGATTGCTGGTTCGATCATCTAACCACTATGTCCACGGAGTGGTGGGTGTGGGTGAACTGGTGAGCGGGGAGATTGGTCGAGTGGACAAGGAGGAAGTGGTGTCAGTGCTGGCCAAAGAAATGGGTCTGGAGACGACCTTCAAACCTGCTCTGTTCCATGACCTGCAGAGAGATCTGCTCAAGATTGATGAGGTGAGATTGCACTGTCTATGTACCAACAGGGGATGCTAATATGGAGAAGGGATGTATAGCTGTATTGTAGTTAATACTTTCTAGCTTTGACCAATTATTTCACAAACTTGCTTGCTTCTTTTCCAAATCCTCTGTGCTCCTCCTCTCATTCTCCTCATCCTCTATCCACTGTTCCATCTCCAAAGACATTTGTCAAGTCCCACCACAAGGTTGGTGTTCTCCGCATCAAGAAAGGTCAGAGTACAGAAGAGGAGATATTTGCCAACAACAACGAATCTGGTGGCCATTTTGACAAGTTTCTCGATGTCTTAGGTAAAGATTAGCTTTGTTAGTATACTATGTATATGTACATACTACATACTGTAGCTTCACTGGTGCTACTGTTACTTGTATATATACTCCTGCACCCATGTAATGTGGTGTCACAGTCCTCCCATAATCCATTACATGAGCCAATTAACAAATGGGATATAACAGTTGTTTGTTTTACTGTGTAATTACTGTGGCATCTATACCAATATACACAACTATATATACCAAGCTATAGGATACTGTATGTACATACTGTAAATTGAGGTGATGTGTATCTTGATGGGTGGAACAGTAACGTTTCCCTGCTCAATTTTACGATGTAATTTCAGACTTGTTAATTTTTAAATCGCTCGTTTGTATTTTTACAGTCATCCTATCCTCCTCCTCTTCTTTGAGTTAGGATTCTATCTCTCTCGTTCTCATACCTGACTCATGGGGGTTCTTGTTGCCTTTGCCTACTGGGCTCATGTAGCCCAAGTGCAATGGTGACCAGGGTTATCATGTTCTGTGCCTCATATGTAGAGGCTAATCACAGAATGCAGCGAGGGGGTCAACAACTGCCAATAATCTTGTTTCTCTTCCTCTCTCTCAAAAGGAGAACGTGTCCAACTGAAGGGGTTCCAGGGATTCCTCGGAGGTCTAGACAGCGAGAAGGACATGACAGGGGAACACAGTGTCAGCACAGAGTTAGCGGGGTTAGAGGTCATGTTCCATGTGGCTCCTCTCATGCCGTTTGACCCCAATGACCCCCAACAGGTGGGCATCCGAGAGTGGAACTGTATTGGCTAGAACGACACCAAAATGAAAGTTTTTATAAACCTGAAAGAAAACAGGAACCTCGATTCACACCACACACGCTTGGGAATGTACACTTCTTTGCTTCCACTAGAGTTAAACACAACTTATGTATGTACAATACAAAGAGGCATTGCTTACCAGACAATCTAGCTCTTTTTAAGTAATACACACTTTCCTACTGCTCCTCCCCATAGGATTGAAATTCAACTACACCCATTCTAATTTTTAGTAGATATACTAGTGGAGTATTACTAATGCATACAGTGCCATAGGGCTTGATGTATTATAACAATAGGATGATGGTTGTTGTGTGTGTGTCTTTCCATTGTGTGTGGGTATTGTGTTCAAAGCCCTTTTCTGAATTGCACATGTTAGGTGGCGTGTTGTCCCGAGACATCAAACGTCTCTTTATGTGTGCCCCGTATGTGCATATATGTATGTCTGTCTGTCGGGTGTTGTGTGTCACTCTGGCAGAGCTCTCTATGTGCCTGCACGGCTGGTGTGTTTCCTTCTGTTCTCTGTGTATTGCTGAAGATACACCTGCTGCTGATGCCTGCACTAAATAAGCCTTTTAAACTCTCTCACTCACACACACTTCCCTTTTCTCTCTCTCACACACTCTCTCTCTCTTAAAACTTTTGCCTGTAGCTGTCTGCTCACCTATAACCAACCATACCAGCACGCCTGTCTGGATTTTCAGTGTAGCACACACCCATTGATTCTATTATGACTATAATATGAGTCTGTGCATTTGCTTGGGCGGACTATTTTGATGTGTTACCCACCTCTCTTTGCCTTGTTAGGTAGTCTGACAAGATTATATTCTCTAGTAGTGTACTGGTAATATACCCCTTGGCACTCACAACCTATTTGTAATCTTTTGTTCTTTGGTAATTCAACTTCCCTTCTGCCTCTCACTAACCTCTGTCTTCCCTCTTTCTCTTTTCCTTATCCTTTTCCTCTCAATCCTCTCTCACCTATTCTTTCCTTATCCTTCTTTATCTGTCTCCCTCTCTCTCTCTCTCTCCTCTCCTTGTCTCTCTCCTCTCTGGTATACAGGTGAATAAGAAGAGACACATAGGCAATGATATGGTGTGTGTGGTATTCCTCGAATCATCGGAGGCTGTCTTCAATCCTGCCTGGGTCCGCTCCCACTTCATCCACTGTTATATTGCGGTCCAGCACATTTCTGGGCCCCACGGACAACCCCTCTACAGAGTACGTACAGTATTGTACTAACTGTACTATGGTATGCATATAGCGTACAATGTGCTGTTCCTACTACACGCTGTGTGCTGTAGTGGTCACAACACTTCCACGCAGTCTCACAGAAGCTATTTGTGTCACCCATTTATCACTAAGAGCACACCAGCAGGCCACAGTCCTCGGTGTGTAGTATACACTGCATTACATTGAAAGGGAGTGCTGGGCTTGCAACGAATAGTGCTTATTGTGTGCTCCTACGTGTGCTGCAGTGTTTGCATCCATTCAGATTGTTGTAGGTCTGTTTTCTTCTGCTTTTTGACCGGGCGTGTTCATAACTAATCACCTTCCATTACTGATATATTGTACTGGTGTATTGTAGTGTATTTGAATGATTGGCTAAAGCTTGTGTGCCGGGCTAAGGGCTGGAAACTTGAGGTGTTAAGATGTATTGTTAGAGTCTTGGCTTGCCATGTGTGGACAGGTCCAAGAGTGGTCCATTCAGCCACCGATCCTTGCATTGTGTGGGTGAATGCTTCCCATGCTAACATGCCTATCATCGCTCCTCTGATCTCTTTACCACTCAATAGTATATCTCCCTCCCCTTCACTGCTTCTCTATTTGTATTGTACCTTCTTATACATACCTTTTTCATGCTTTTTCATTTTTTTAAAACATTTTCCCTTCCCGCCCTTTCTCCTTTACCAGATTGGAGTGGCCACAAGGAGCACCGTCCCAAACTTCACCCCGGAGCTGAGGACGAGTGGTCTCTTCCCCAACACCCGCTCTCTACACCAACTCATACTCACTAAGATCATAAACGGGGAGCGTGCCAGCTACCATGCCCCCAAGTTCCTGCGTCTCACCAACCGGTCTCGGGCCCAGCTCCTACTGGAACTGACTGAGAGTCTCACAGAGTGTGTCATGGCCTCGAAGCAGTGTAGGGCCACTAGGAAGATCAATCGCCGCGGCAACTGGCTGCCCATCGGAGCCACTCGGTATGCCTTTTGAGCGAGCCTTTATGAAGACCGATTCCTTTTGATGCCAGCTACATATGTACACTACAGTGTGAATTAGCGATTGGTGGAGACTGTAATGCTATGGTGTGAATAGTGGATTTTAAGCCTTACTTTTTACATACTGTCGAATACATCCATTTCTGTGTCTGTAGGCCACCATCACCAATGCTAGACAGCGTCCATCAGAAACACTGCAACAGTGACCAGCTGGCCGAAGATTTTCAGGTGGCCTTTAGAGGTTGTGAACTTGCCGACGTGGCTTTCATTGTGGGAGACACGCCACTCTATGCCGTGAAGGCCATCCTTGCCTGTAGGAGCAGGTTAGTATCCTATGCACCTCATTCCTCTTCCTTCTCCTCCTCCTCCTCAACCTCCTCCTGCGCCCTCTCTCTTACTCCTCTTTCCTCTCTCCTCTCTCTCTTACACTCCCCTCTCTCCTCACCGTCTTCCTCCTCATTCATTCGTGAGGCAAGCCTAAAAGCCTAAACTGAAATGTGTGCAACACGCTTGTCCACTGTTCAACAGTGTTTGTTGTGATGACTGAACTGTGTGTTGTGGTCATAGTCTGCTATGGGGTGTATGTCTGTGTCCCACCCTATCTTCCATCACACCACATTCCTCACGCTCTACGTACCATACTAGCTAGCTCTTGTGTGTGTCTACTAGTAGAATGGTATTCCTCATCATCTGACATTAAAGGATAGTGACAGTGTGATGTTCTGACTGGTATTCAACGGAGGACAGATCTGCTCACGTGTCTATCTTCAACACGATATATATTAACTCTATATACAGTATGTATGTAGCTGATTGAACGTACTCACTGCCACCAAGAAGAGTATATCTCTTTCAGGTGTCTTGCCCTACCACAAAAATTGGGTGTTTCAAGTGTTACATCTGGCCTCGTAAGACCTGCCTACTCTAGTGCCAGCTACTATAAAACTAGCTAATAGAGTGCTTGATGGGACACACATAATCTAATATATGGCATATAGCATTGCACGCCATCCCACTATATGATATGTACTTGCGTATAACCACAATGTAGTTTTATTCGTGTACACTACCTGCCCCTGGTATATACATTATTGATACAGTTGATATGTAGTACCAGTTGTTTCCTAAAGGAATAACCCAATTCCTGTTTACTAGGGGGCAGCCTCAATATACATATTGTATGATAGTGTATGTGGCTGTGTGGTTTGTGGCGTACCCTTTACTCCGTCACATAGTCCTACAATCCTAAGTGTCGTAACAAGATTCACTTTGGCCCAATAGCCTCCGTAATTGGTCGAGTTGTAACCGACCCATTTTGTGGTCGGACGCATCACTCAGCCCGGTGACCACAGGCATCCTGTTCGCTCTTCATTCCAGGGAATATGAGTATAGTGATACTCTGTGTACAGTTCCTAATAGAGAGATGGAGTACTTTAAAGAGTATTGAGTGGTGTGAGAGAGTACAAGTATAGGAGCAGAGGTTGTGTGTGGAGTGAATGTGTAGGTGTCTGAGAAACAAGAGCAACGTGTGATGTAATATCCCGTTAAAGCTAAAAGTGGTGATGTGTATCACTGTATAGCCCATAGGTGGATGTGTATCTGACTCTATATAGACGCAACTCCTTTGTGTGGTAGTGTGTGTTTGTCCTTACATGTACCTGCTGTGTTGTTTATGTGAAAATGCACTATTTTTGTAAGCTAGTTATGTTTTTGTTGGCAATTCATTTTGTTACTGAGTTATGAATGACACACACTCTCTCTCTCCGTCACTCTCCTTGATGTCCTCTCCCTTCCTCTCCCTCTCCCTGTGTAGAGTATTCAGGACAATGTTCCAGGAGGGACAGGCGCAGAGTCCGTCGAGAAGATTCACTAGTCCAATGATCAGGAAGAGACTCCCTACGGCCAGCAGCATCATTAGTCCTCAGGGCGGTCGAAAACTCTCGCACTCGGGAACCAAACCCAAACTGGCCATGAACAAGAGAAAGAAGTCATCGCAGGACCTGACACGGAGTTCGTCGCCCGATCCACCGTCCTTCTTCTTCTGCGAAGACCCTCGCTCTATGAACATCAAGGAACAGGTACAGTCTGAAGCTTTTACATTGACCTTGACTGACCAGCCGTCAATATCTGACTTTGACCGGCTGAATTTTAGCTGGTTAATCTTTCACCTTAGACATCTGAATTTTAGCTCTTCAATCACTTAGCCTCTGGTGTAATTGGTAAAGAGGTGGAATAAATTAGCACAGTATGTAAACAGCTCTACTTGTTCTGGCCTCCATTTACTACATAGATACCCACTTCAATACCAAATTGTACTTGAATCTATTCTTTGTCTACAGTATGTGGTGGAAGAGTTTGACTACTTGGTGTTTGCCGAGCTACTTGGCTATCTGATGACCGGGCATTGCTCAATACGTCCTGAGACGGTGGTCGGTATTGCCTGCGTCGCCGAACGCTTTGAGGTGGAGGAACTGAAACAGGCGTGTCTGGATAATCTCCCCAACTGTTTCTCAGTGGCGTCCATCTGTCTCATTCTCACCCAGTTAGAGCAGTATCTCTCGTTCGCTGCTGCTAAGACCATTGTGGTCCAGTGTCTTGAATTCATCGATACCAACGCTGCTGAGATTCTTACGTCCCAACAGTTCCTTGGGCTCTCGGAAAATATGGTTCACCTGGTGCTGAAGAGAGAGAGCTCAGCTGATCTCCCCGAGATTACAAAGGTGAATGCAGCGTTTGCGTGGGGCAAGCTCCACTCGAAGCCGTCTGGACCTGACTTTAAGACGCTGGTCACTCCACTACTAAAACACATCAAACTTCACCTCATTGATCCTCAGGACATTATGAAGGTACATTGAGAGGGTATGGCCACATTTAGATCAGTGTATTGTACTTGTTAGACTTTTTGATATTCAGGGGGCCAGTAGCCACAAGAGCACGATGTTTGTCATGTGCAACCCCACAGACAAACTGAGGTTGTGCTCAAACTCTAGCTAAATTAGAACAGGATTGTGTGATATCTTACCTTATATGAATTGCATGCAATAAAATATAGAGTTGTGCTTGACAAAAACTGACTACATTTACTTGTACGTATGTAGTGTGGATCAAATGTAGCATTTGACTTTGTGTGTTTATTGCTCTTTTGTATTATGGCAGGTGTTAGTGCCGTCTGGTATCTTTGACATGGACAAGTTGATGGCTGCACTGGCCTATCAGGTGGATCCACAGTCAGTGGAGGTAGAAAACTATACAATGTTCAGACCCAGAAAGAAGACCAATGTCAGATAGTCACCTCACAAACTGCCATCTCTCTCTATCTCTCTCTACTGTTGTCTCATTATTCACTTCTTTCATCACCGCCAATATATTACCCTGTATGTTGTTGTATGTGTATGTTTAATAATACCACAAGCAGTCACCTATTATTAGTTCAGATTTTATTGCCTCTTCATCAGCTCATGTTTCTATCAGGTCTCTCTCTCTCTTTCTGCGTCTTCTTTCTCTTCTCCCTCTGTCAGTCTCTGTCTGTTGGCATTCTTATCACTTTACCCACCAAATGCTCGATACCTTCTCTGTCTCTCTCTCTCTCTCTGTCACTGGCTCACTCCTATAGTCATAAACTACAAGTCACTGGTTTTTTAAAATGAAATGCGTGCACCTCATGAGTTGGAGTGTGTGTATATGTGTGTGTTAACAATACAATCATGAGAAAAAGTGATGAAGATTTCTGAAATATAACGCGTGGTGCATAAGTTCTAATTATATTAGACATGCACTGTGTGAACAATAGGGAATTGTCTATGGCTTGGTCAGTCTGGCTTCAACAGCACTAGCAACAGTGGCCAACTCCTGTCGATCGAGTTCTGTCAGTAGGCACATCACAGCTCTTAAGACGTTGCTCTCTTGTGACTGATCTGCTGTGTCCAGCTGCTGCTGGAGTAAGGTGGCAGTGTTTTCAGCCTCTCTTCTCTCTTCCTCTGATATCACTACATAGAAACCGAAAGAACCTAAATACAATACAACAACAAATTATCATCACTGCTTGTTATACTAGAGCTCTTTTGAAGGGAGGAGAGGAGAGCCACCACATTATAATGAATAATTACACTAGTATGTTAACATGAAGAAAATGGAGTCAATGCTGACCTGTACCATCCAATGATGTCAGTTGAGGTAGTGTGTGTATCACAGTGGATCTGTAGCCAGCCTTCTTCTCCACTGGGTTACCTTTCAGCCACAGCACCTGCTCAGTTTATTAATCCTAACCAATGTTTGTATGCAAGGAGATATGATTACTTTCAAGTTCTTCAGCTGTTGGAGAGGCAAAAGTTGATCGAAATCTGCCACTTGATTCTTTCGAAGGAAGATCTCTCTCAGGTTGCGACCTTGAGATACAATTATTAATAATTTATATAGCAGGTGGAGAGAAGGGGAGGGTGTGCCATGTCACTTACAATCAGACAATGCCTGAAGCGAACCCAAGTTGTTGCAACTGCAGAATATATGAAGGATAAAACATTGATAACTATGAGTTTCAGTTTGTGAGCAGGCTCGTTGAGATATAGGTATACCTGAGATTAACGACCTCCAAACTCTCTGCCTCAGACAGGATCGAAACGTCGCGGAAACCACATCCCCAACAGTTTAGATTACGTATCGTGGACATGCTAGAAGCACGAGAGCGTTTCAAGGCTACTGGCTCTGTTAGTTCAGTCATTGCAGAGCTTATTCTAGCAAGAGATAAGCAGCCCCGCCTTCTCCGCTGCCTCCCTCTCTGTGGTGGGCATTAGTTAGAGACATCACGCATGCGCTTGAGTCGAGAAATAACGCATGCGCAAATTGCCAATAGTGCAATCGATCGACACATATTATATCATCAGAGCTAAGAGAGAGCTAGAGAGGTCAGGAAGGAGTAGTAGCAGAGAGAAGACTATAGGAAAGGGAGTCAGAGTGCTGTTGAGCATCCTTGATGGCCCGAGACAGAGCTTCGAGTTCCAAATTCATTCGAGAAGAGAGCACCACCAGTTCTGAGTGGATTTGCGACAGAGGAGAACGGAGGGAGGGAGAGGTAGTGGAGAGAGTCCTCAGGGCCGCCACTTCTTTGGAGAGTTGTGTGTTAGTTGCTCTAGGAAAAATCAACCAATTCAAATTGTGATGCACATAGTAAAATATCTTTCTCACTTTACAGCACTGCAATGAGAGGCAACGTCGTTCTGGCTGTCCCTCAATCCACTGAGAAACGAGACGGCCTGTTGTTTGGACTGTTGCAGCTCTAGCAGGTAGCTGTCGGTGGCGGTGCGCAGTGAGTGTTCCTGACTCAACTGACTCTCCAGCTCCTCCACTCTGTCCATTGCCTGTGGCAATACCAGTGGACTTTCTATACTGGCATACTATAAAATAATTATAGTCTTGTTTTGTACATTAATACAATGGAACCTTTGTGATAAATGACACTTCAAGAAGGACCACCTTTACACAAGGAAAACACCTTGCTAATATAATTTTGTATTATTTGACCTGAGAGTTATGTAGCATTGTCTGATGTCTCAAATGACTGCTTACATAGTGCATCTGTACCATCACAGATAGTGCTCACCTGATGATAGGCTGCTTGCAGTTCAGTACTGGGCTGTTTATATAGCGGAGGACGAGAACCCCGACCTCTTCCTCTGCTCCTCTCTGAGGCACTCCGGCTTGCACTCATTCCTCCACCTTCTCCACCACCTCCACCACCAGCACCACCTGTTCCTCTACCACCCACTCTCTCCTCCTCCTGCTCCAATCTCCCAACTCCTCTATTGATACTCGAAGGTAGGGAGTTGACCCTCAGTCCAACCTCCTTCTCCTTCCTCTCAGCAATGGCCAGAGAGAGTTTCCTCCTCGGACCAAGAAGACTGCGTGTATTATGGAAGGAGAAGAAACAACTTTGAGTGGCCGAGATTATTGATATATATAAGAAAAGGATTAAGGAATGAGAAAAGGGGTAACTATATGATAAGGAAGTGGTGATAGGGCACTCAACCAACTTGATGCCAAGATTTTTGAGGTCATCGTCAGAGAAGGAGAGAAGTGTCTTGTAGTCCACTGCCTGTCTGTGAAACACCTCCTCATACTTCTCCAGCCCCAGCTCTTGCAGGAAGGTCGAGAGTCGATCGTCATCTTCTTCTGGTACTGGAGGCAGGGGCAAAGACTCGGAACCATTTCCACCCTTTCTTGGGTCCATGTCTCCCATTAATAGTGGAGGGAACTCTGACTCTGGCAGAGACATCTGTGCATGTGTGTGTGTGTGTGTGTGTGTGTTAGAGAGAACAATAGGGACGGATGCTGGCTACCTGTGTCTTAATTCGGACCCACTTTGGGAGTCACAGCATACATGAGTTCACTTTACCTAGGCTCACCCCATGTTTAGAAAGTTATTACATGCATAGGAGATGGTTTCTCTGTTGTTCTGTTCAATGATAGGCCCATGGCATGGAGCATCTATTCAGTGGTTACTAACCAATTAACTAGTGTGTGTGTGATATTCTGTTACTTACAGCATATCGTAGTTTTCTCTCCTGCAGTAGGGATGTTACTGGCATGCTACCTCTCCTCACTGCATTGTCAAAACACAAATACAGACATCAACAAGGAGATTTGGCTCACAAAACAGACACAAACTTTGTTTTAAACAACCAAACTTACCACTCAAATTTGGCTCTTCGCAAACCACAATCAAATACCCACAAAATATCAAAGGTACATTAAGAAAGCAAGCACTTTGCATTTAAACAAGGTCTCACATATATAGCTAGGTACCCATTGTAAAATAATCTGGTGGACACTAAAGCCTTGAGATATATTCTGTTTGTTGGGACTGACATTCTGGGATGCTCCAGCGAGGTCCATAGCGGTGACCCAGCTGCATCTGTATGGCTCTCTTGACTGCCATACTCTGTCGATATGCCTCCATCTCCTTCTCTCCTCCCAGCAGCTCAGAGTCATCATCCAGAGACCCTCCCATCCTTAGATCTGGGACAGAGGTACAAGACCACATCTCTCACTCGCTCTATTTCATTGGACAAAAACCATGTTCACCTTCTTCTTGCTGCAGTAGTTGTGCGGCATTGTCAATAAGAGTAACAATGCGGACGTGGTTATTGTTGAACGCCAGAGATCGAGCAGTGAGACCATTCTTAGTTTTCAATTGCAGATTAGCTCCCTGTTGTATATACACCAACCACGAGACAGTCAGACTTTCAATCAAAGAATAATCATACACTTTTTGCATCGGATAATAATAATCATAATTATTTTAGTTCAAAAGTATACCTCTAAATAAAGGATGCAATATTAAAAAAACCTCACTCTCTAAAGGACACACTCCAAGGTCCAAAAGGCTATATAGACCCATTGCAGTGGGTGTGGCTCTGACGTCATAAACTGCGCGGACGCCATC
>JAODVQ020053527.1:0-19044 GCA_025400075.2 Phenganax stokvisi
TACTACCAGTACTCACCAATACCGTCAATCAGTGGCGGACACTTCACTAAATATTGAGGGGGGGGGGCTAAGCCAAATTTTAAAGATATAGTGCGGTATACGAACGGAAAATTGTGGGAACATTTGTTTTCGTTAACGTATATGTATACTGTACCATCTGAGTGTAAATATAACATAACAGAATTTAAAGATGAATGTGGCAACTACATGAAAGGCTGCAATTTTTGTTACTTGGTACATTCTCTTGAAATTATTGGAGGCACTCAAGCCCCCCCCCTGGCCCCCAAGTGTCCGCCACTGCTGCCAATTACAACTGGAATCACCATCAATATAATACCAATGATCCCTTTTCATCTTTCCACAGTGATGTCGCTCCTATTCATAAATACCAGCAAAGAATATCCAACTTCAAAACCATGAACCTAACCTCACTGAAAGTACAAACACAACTAAGTATCATTAAACAACCATCTTTTAAATCCTCTAGGTTGGCTAAAAGACTTGGGCATATCATACAGGAATCTGTTCTATTTAACAGGTGGACCAATGATCCTTGGATCACTAATCCTTCTTCCTACGATATGGCTTAAAAATAATACCAAAGCATCACCACAGAACAGCTTAGTTCTGATGAATGAACTAGCTACCATGCCACAAACACAACTGCATGAAATAGAAATACAAAAATTAACTGTCTTGTAAAAATTGTGAAAATAAGATAATACTATACATGGTAAATTTAACGAATAAATATTAATACATATTGCTTAATGCAGCCTTAAATGGGTGTTGTTAAAGAGAGCATTGTGTTCTTCTACTTGACCTAATTTTTTTCAAAACACTTACGGTATTTATAAAGATTCTTAGTGCTGACAACAATGTAATGCTTTACTTGTAAAATTACAACATGAAATTAATGTTACTTTATTTAAGATTTGACCATATATACAAACTGTGCGACCAAAATTTCTTATTTAAATTAAATATACCCAAACTAATTGTTCATAGTGTACTGTGCAATAAATACAGTTCTTAAGGTAATTATTCATAAAAGACACCCTACAGATTATATATCTGCCTCTACAGAATGGTTTGAAAATCTATAGAGATCAGTAATTCATTACAAGTGCAACATATGCACGATTGTGGACTGAGCTGATTTAATTACCAACAATATCAATTAAAAAGCTAAAATTACTTTAAACACCACTTATTGTAAGGGTTTCCAAGGCAATTTTGTCTATAGCATGAACTGTGCATGCTTAAATCATGATTGATATTGGCCCATTTCATACCAAGAACACTTGCATAATTAATTCCACATCCATAATTAACTTCAATGCAAATGGTCTTGCACGTGCTTCCTTCATGCAAACATATCTTAAGGTGACAAATAGTTGTAGTATTTTCCACGATAACTTACATATACCAAGATGATTTAAATAATGATCAGAAGTCATCCTCTCTGCGCCCAAACTTGAATAGAACACCACTGAACAAAAAATAAATAAAAAACATTTGAAATTAAAACCACAGCATATAAAAGAGTTGACTTAGATAATCTTACCTGAAAAATATAAATGCATTTTGCAAGAATATTGCTACACCAGGATAAGGGCTAGAAGCATCTAAAATGTAAAACATAAACAAATGCTTTTAGAGAATTCTTGGGCTTAGCTTTTATATAACATTACCTACTCTCAAAAAGACCACCATAGTCAATAGATAAATTCTGACCCACCTTTCACCACATAATTAGCAAATAATATCCATGTAGCAGCAATCAATCCCCCAAAAGCAAGTAAAAATCCCACGATGAGCCATATTCTTGCTCCTAACAATTACAAACACTTCTGTGTTTAAAATGAAAAAACTTCTCTGATTTTTTCACAAAAGGCATTTGTCCAGAGAAGAGTCATGAAATTTACAGACAACTGATTTTGAAATTCTACAATGTTTACGGAATTATTAACCCTGGGGGAACACTGCACCTTTTGTCCCCAAAAATCCAGTGTCATAAGTGTCACCTCGCACTTGTGAATTTGAAACAGCATTTATACTGAAAATAATTTAACACCATAAATTAACTTTTGGCATGGAAAAAACAAATTGAAGGTGTCATGCACAGAAGATCAGATAAGAAATTAAGTAGCTTGTTTCAACATTGCTAAAGACTTACAATACAACTGCTAATGACGACACTACACCCATAGTATGATAAGCCGGTTCAAATGTTTCATTTGCTGCAGCATCGATCATTACCCACCAACCAGTAAAAAACTGAAAAACACAACTACCCTCAATTATGATAAATACGTTAAGACGTACTACCACCATGATTCCTAACCTATTTATAAATTCATACTCATGGCTGATTTATTTGACAGTGGGAGACCCTTGCAACTCAATGGGTTATGAGTCAAACTTCTTGACAAGGTCAGTTTTATTTAAACGATGAAAAGTAATCAGGAAACAGCTCCAAACCACACAAATAATGTTGAAAATCTTGTCACATTCACTTACCAAACTTCCCGCAGCTACCGAGGCAATAATATTCCTGTAGTCTCCCAGCTCAACCTCACACGTTGGGCAGTGCGCATTATCTAAACAACCACTCATTCCTCATCTGCTTCTACAGCTAAATTCACAAGAAATAAACAGAATATATATTTTTAAGAACACCTGACTTTTGAATATTACGGATTTTTGATTATTTTGCATTGTCTGAATTTAACACTTCGGAATTTTACGTCGTCCTCCGAACAATTTTCGAAACCGCGAGCACGTCACGATGCTTGCGAACTACAAACGCGGAAAAATTCGCTGATTTTCTGAAAGTAAAGCGCCAATGAATAATTGATTAAAGGTTGGTAATTAAAATTTTTACAACACAGTACGCTGGATAAACCTTTTACATTCCATTCAAAAATTTTACGGCACAAAAATATGATCAGAGAATCAAATCAGCAGCATTAACAAACGAAAATTGTATTGGTAAAGTGGAAACACTAGCCACCATTTTGTCAAGCAGACAGAAAGTATTAGTAAAAACTTTTCCAAACTTTTTGCCTGAATTTTGTCATCATTATGAGTATTTTGGAGTACAATGGAGCTGCTATTATTGCTATGCGTGGCAAAGATTGCGTTGCTATCGCTTCTGATAAAAGGCTAGGAGTTCAAGCACAAACAGTGTCTTGTGATTTCCAGAAAATTTTCCAAATGGGCCCAAAATTGTTTGTTGGTCTTCCTGGCTTGGCAACTGACGTGCAGACTGTGTCTAATAGACTGAAATTTCGTCTCAACTTGTACACACTCCGCGAGAACCGGGATATGAAACCAGAAACATTTATGAACATGGTTTCGAACCTACTTTATGAGAGAAGGTTTGGGCCATATTTTGTAGAGCCAGTCATAGCTGGGTTAGACCCAAAGACAAACGAACCATTTGTTGCTGGTATGGATCTCATTGGTTGTTCAATGGTCGCAGAAGATTTTATTGTCAGCGGTACATGCTCAGAGCAAATGTATGGTATGTGCGAGTCACTATGGCAACCTGATCTAGAGCCAGATGATTTGTTCGAGACAATCTCGCAAGCGCTAATGAATGCTGTTGATCGTGATGCTGTGAGTGGTTGGGGTGCTGTCGTGCACATTGTTGAAAAGGATAAAATCACAACTCGCCATTTGAAGACTAGAATGGACTAGTGATATTTCTGAATTATTCAACGAACTTTTGACTTAATCTTAAACTTTTCACTAGAAATGAATGTTAAAACTGTCAATGTCATTAAATTGGTGAACTTTGTCTGCAATAGACTAATTTTTTTGTGGATTCTGGGTCAGTTTATGCCTTTGAATTATCGTACATAATTCAAAGTCCAATATTCACCAGTTTTGAAATTAGTTGCTGCTACATCTATCTTGTTAAAATATACGTTACCTTCATTGTTCAATACGTTTTGCTCCAAGCAGTTCACTGACTCCAAGATTATATCTCCATTACGTCATTACTCTTTGCGCAAACAGCAACACCTATTGGGTCAGCGGTTAACTTCACTTCATAATCAAAAATTTCAAAATTCAAGATGGCGGACACGACGAGTGGGAATGAAACAAATTCAACATTTGACACATATCTACGAACGTTTGCCCTGTATGTGGCTAAAAACCCGTACGAATTTGTAACGTATGGTAAGCTATCTTAGAGAAGAATTTTATTGCGTACTTTTCCGTACATTTGTACTGGTATGTCATAATATCTGTTGCCGATTTGTTTCACTGTGTTTGTTTGAGTTTAGTATTCTTAATTCTGTCGCCTTTGATGTTACTCTGTGGTTATCTCTCCTGGAAGCTTATTCAGTTAATGGAGCAAGAAAAAAAAGATAAAAAACGCAAAGGTATCACCAAACTGGAGAATCTGTCGAAATTTCGTATTTCAAACGTTTTTAACTCAGCATGTCTTTTTTATTCTTTTCTATAGGTATAAAAAATACAAATGCTGCTAAAACACGAAGGAAGCACAAAGCGAAACCAGAATAAAAACATTTTAGGATATTTTTAAATTGATTACGGATTGAAAATTTAAACTTAGAAAATGTTACTGTCTGTGAGAATAACAATAAAATGGCAAACGTCGGAAAGACGTAGGTTTGCCTGGGTAAAAATTTACAACATACGTTAGTATCATTTCTAGGCAATGTAAAGTTTACGTAATCGTAGTATAGAATTAAAAGTGTACTTTTATTACTCGTGAATATGACTTTTCACTTGTGTCTGTCACTGGTCGTATGATAAGTACGTATAAGTAGTTGATATGGCAGTTGTACGCATTAACGTGTTGTGCCACCCATGTATGTCTGGAATACTCTACAAAACCTCTCTCTACATACTTCAGATGCAATGAACTCCGTGTTCAATGAATCCCAATGTTGTCTTGCCTCAAATTTCTTTTTCACATCCACTTGTTTGTAATACACGATTTTCGCCTTCTCCACCTACATGAACGAAATATAATCTCAGAATTACAATCGCTTTCACTAATCAGTATTGTTGAACGACAGCAGATGGTGGCGAAAAACGGATGGTTAGTCTCTTCAGTGAATGAAGTAGTCTTGTGGGGAATGAAGAACACATTTAACATGAAATAATAAGTTTGATTTTTTTGATCCAATAAGGCGGACATAAGCTTCAAATTGTCCTTTTACGACCGTTACAACCATTCCGACCTCTACTGACCTTTCTCCTAATGTCCGGCAGATCATCAAATGTCAGCGGTGCTCTCTTGCCACGAACACCACGTTTCGTCGGAAAGAGAGGTACTGTAGGCAGATGTACACGAATTGACTCCGCTGTTTCGTTCTGCACCCAACCGTTGCACTTTGTTGCTCGAGGTTTCCTGCCAACTCGATAGCGCGCCAATGATCCGCTTAACTCTGCAGCACTCTTTGAAACCTGTAAAAATGAAGCCTACTTTTAATAAAACAATCAATAAGTCCATTCTTGTTCTACATGCCCAAAATTTTCATGTGCCGCAGTCCATGGAAAGGCTTCATCTTTAGTTTGACTTAAATGCTTTAGCTTAGGTCCTGGTATGAAAGTTCGATGTCTAAAACTACCAGATTGGAGTGCATAACGATGTAAACTCGTATACAAACAAATCAGTGCATAAAATATCAGAGTAGCCCCCGTAGTTCTGAAAAAAGACGAAACTCTAGAGGCCGATTGTACGAAAGGTAGATAGTCCACTGGATAGTGATTTTTTTATACCATCGTAAAATTTTCCATTCATTGTTTAAAAATACGAGTAGGAGTGATATTCATAGATTGAAGGCCTCTATGTTTATTTTTTGGCCAATAAGAATGTTTCGTTGCTTTTTGTCCAATTTTGCGAAGGTTGAAAAAATCACTATCCACTGGATAGCCCTATCCACCTTTCGTACAACCGGCCCAAGAATATCGGTACAAGGAAACACCAACGCAAGCAAATATTTCGAGCGTAGGACGAGACTGACGGGGTTTTTCTTATGCATCGAAAAACAAGAGTTTTTGAGGATATTTAACGGTAGGCCGCTAAAGGTTCCGAGGAAACAAACAGCATGATACTGATTTGCGTGGTGGGATTGTATCGAGAGAAACACTGATTTGCCGCGGACACTTGGAGCTTCGCACGCCAACTCAATGATTGTGTTATCGTTCTCGACCTGATTCCCTGATATTTCATTCACGCTATAAATTTACGATTAACGTCACATCGAGTGGGCATCATATTGTTTACAAATTGTTCGACAGTTGATAACATGAACAAATATGAGATCAACTCTCCGTAGAACAAACATCGGTTTAATTGAAACTCTCTTTTTGACAAGCAATTTTTTGAAGTAAAAAAATCACTAAACTGAAGAAAAAAAACACAATCTTCAACAGATAAAGGTTTTCAATAGAAATAACGCAGTTGAGAACCCACTTAAAGACTGCATGCCATTCATCACTGTTTTGATTCCAAGTACGTTGTTGTAACAACGTTGTTGTCCACGTGATACCGAATGACGTTGTACCATAGAAACACAACCAAACAGAATACTCCAATTGTAGACAATAGAAGCATGGTGTCGCTGCTTCAGTCTCATTGTAATTGTTGTTATTCAAAGTTTGCTGCTGACATGGTTATGTATATACAGTAATTAGCAGAAAACCCCGTTGCGTGGTTTCTAAATCTAACAAACTCTTATCACAAAAGAATATCAACCGCAATTGTTTCGTACTGTTACACTTGCCAAAGAACTGCTATTCTCTTATTAAAATGTTGATTATTATTTCGACAAACGTTTATTGATTACATTCGAGTTTTATTTCTTGTTTTTCAAAAGACTTGCGTCAGTGAAACTTTGATAAAAAAAATTGTCTAGGGCAACTTTTTCATGTCACGATTTTCTCGTGACAAATCTTTCGAGGACAATCACATCTTTGGCTACGAAAAATCTTTCTATAGCAAGATTTCCATGACGAGTGAAGTGCACTTGTCAAACACGCACCCATGCACACTACACATCACCAACGCCTCTTCCTTAAACTCAATTAAAGTTGAACTGAAAAAGGAAGTCAGAATAAAGGGCGCAACAATGACAATGTTTAGGAACCTCCTCTTGACCCACATAAGTTTGAAAACCCTCGAAAGAGATAAAGCACAATTAGTTGTTTTCTTCTAGACTGGCCGCTAAACCACGCGAGCTGCACCTAATGCAGGAAACTGAAGGTCCGTTTTACACGAGCGACTTTTGCTGCAAGTTTTCTCCTCTTAACGTATGTGATCGAGAAGGTTGACTGGCGAGTGGCATTAGGAAAATTTTTGGACCAAGTACAGTGGCCAGTTATCCACTCTTTCATATCGTTCAACACGAGAAAAATCGCATCAGAATCGCCCGTGTAAACGGGTCTTAAAAGGCCGAACAAAAATGTGTCTCAATGAAAGCATGTATTAAAGTTACTTGCACTTGAACATCTCTCCCAAACAGGTTTGAATTAAAGCAAGCATGCAGATTTTTTGCGATGAAAAGGAAGATCCAACAGAACGGGCGGCACTTCCTTACTACATGGAGCACACACACCTTGAAAACAAATAACTCTCTAATTATAACAGGGAGGGAGCACTACGATTAAGAAGAGACATCACTATAGGAAAGACGTACACTCGTGTGATCAAAACGGGAGAAAAATGGTTCCGAGTGCACTTGTTGCATTAAGGGTTCCGGCCAAATTGTTTACGGTGTTGCACGACCATACTGCAAAACCAGAAAGACGAGAGATATTTACGAAAGCGTAACGGAACTTACAACTAACTATATACTTGAGTCGCGTACTTTGTGTGTAAAAGAGAATTGTTGTGAATGTACACACAACAAAACTAGCAACTTCTGTTTATTTTGCCCGTTGATAATGCGCGTGATCTGGTTTTTGAGTGAACAATTTCCATGCCTTTGTTTAATTCCAAGAACCAATATAGATTTCAACAATTTCGATAAGATTATAACGTAATGTGGATATATTTATAAATGCATAATTATATATACATCATATATACTACGAACATTTTTTAACACGTATAGTCCGAACGATTCACGATAAAATTATTCTTCACAAACTTTTACTCGGGTATTTTTTTATGAATAGCAGTTCTCTTAATACGATCTTTAAAAATAAAGTCTTCTTTCAGAGCATGCTCATTTTATTTTATTGCCAACAATGAAAACAATTTGGCAATAGGTTTGTTTTTGACAAACCTTAAACAGTAAACTATAAACAGCATTCAAATGATCTTACAAAAAAGAATCTGCAATTAAATAGAGTTAGCGCTATAATGATCACGAAAAATCAAGAGAACTTTCCAATCGTTGGCTTGTTTTCAAATGATACAAATAGAGTCTTTAAACAATAGCATTTTGCACAAAAGAATCTTGTAGATTTTTTTATGCCTGTCATCTAATATAGCACCTCACACGGGAACTCCCGAAATGTGCCAAAAACTTTGTGAAGAATTTTTTAACGTAATCATCTACAATAAATAATAAATACATATACATGAGACGCATATTACATAAAATAAATAGAGAGAAAGATTTTTTCTCTCAAAAATCCAGCCGGGTCTGTCATTAACTTCAGAACACCATCTTGTTAAAGTATTGCATCCCCGCCTTTCAGAACATATCATAAAAGTGTTTTAGATATGAGTGGCGGAACAAAACTGCACGATTCTATTGTTGAATAACAGCTACTTCAAGCTATTCATCGTATTTTTGTTTGAGAACCACAAAAGTTTGTAGTCACAGTCATACGTATGACGCTCGTAGTCAAGTCTAAAGCTCTCTTGCTATAATTCGTAGTACAATTTTGTGAGCTGATAGGATAAACTCCACGTAGTTCAACTCTTGAAAGCTACGTCGTCGACACTCCAGACTGCGCTGTCTGTACAGTAGATTTTGTTCGAATACAAAGCTTCACGAAAAAGTCTCTTGTCCGACGCCAGACGTTCCAATAAGCTTTTCTGTAGTCAGTATTGTATCCACCATAGACAAACACATTGACACAAGAATTGAAGGCCACCATACACAAAGCAACTGTTACAACAGCTGAAGGTATTTTGGCGCAAGATGAGCACCAAATCTCTATTGAGTCAATAACAGTTATAGGCATACAAAGCACTATGAAGAATCCTATGATAGCCAGAACTGTTCTTGTTGCTTTTCTGGTCCGTGTAGTGCTCAACGACACAGATCTTCCACTGCTCGTAGTCATAGATCGTTTGTTATCATCAGCGCTACTATGATTAACCTCGTTGTTATTATCATTATTAGTGTTCGCCGTAGCTTCAACCTGGTCAGATATCTCAGCAGAGCTACGAGCATCTCTTTCCCTCACACTCTGAACTACATGTTCAAAATGCGGATCAGTCTGACTCGTTGGACGACAATCACAGGCTTGATTGATAGCCGCATGTTTCACTGCGATTTCTTGCGCTCGTATTTGATTGATTTGTCGTCTCGTCGTACGAAATATATAAGTATATGTGATTATCATTATGAACAATGTTGTGAAATCAACGAGAAGGAAATACGTGATAATGTACTCGCTCGTTAGAGTTGTGCCGTAACGACAAACCGAGCCAACATCTTTAGGGGAAGTGTATCTACGCCATCCAACCACAGGAGCAGCTGAAATAATGAAACTGAAAAACCACGAAAGAACTATAACAATCTTGTAACTCGAGGTCTTTACAACATTTGCGTAAGCGAATGGTTTCGAAACCGCTATGTAGCGATCCAATGCGATCAGAGCGAGATTGAAGTTCGACGCACTGTGAAATAAAATTGATATAGCAATAACAACATCACAACGTATCAAGCCATGTTCACTAGTGTTTAGCACTTCAGCTACACGAATTGGCATCGATATCGCGCCTTGAAAGAAGTCCGATACGGCCAAGTTAACCATTAGATAATTCGCAGGATTTCGCAATCTTCGATGTGAAAATACTGCCAATATGACAAGAATATTACCAATCACCGTTATCACAGCTATTGTCACAAACGCTATGACAAACAGCGTATCTCCGTAATGCATCTTTGAAGCACCAACCAGTTTTTGATTATATAACAAAGTCTGAAACACGAGAAATATTGTCCTTAATTGATACTCCCGCAAGGTGATTCAGTTAATTGTGCCAACAAATTCTCAACCAAGAATATAGATCGTAGAGTTATCTTCAGGAGCGTACAGATGACTGCACGTTTTGTTGTGAACTCACTTCCAATATATGCCCAGCTTCACTTGATTCTCCTTTTAAAAGAGTCTTTAAAACAAAGAACAAATATGTATGTGCGCTATCACCTTTTCAGCAACATCATGAAATACGATTTTCCAAAAAAACTGGTGTAACTTTTATCGAAATCTCGCGAGCAGTTTCTTATAGTTAGAATCACCTTCAAAATTTTCCGTCTATAATAGCTTTTACCATTAGAATGAATGTCTCAATCTTTAGTGAATGGATGCTAATATATATCTCCCTTTGTGTAACCTTTGAGGAACAGCAATGATAGAATCTTTTTCATCAACCGTATTTGCCTTGCTCACTATATATGAGTTTCAAAACAACTCCGAAGTTCCTTGAATGTTTTTTGTCCTTTTATGTCGCAGCAATGTCGCAGCAATGTCGTAAAATAGTTCCGAGTCACGGCTGTGTGAGAAGTCAAGGGCCAGTCCAACACTAGACGGAAGAACCAAAATACAACATTAGAAAATATGACGTGTAATTTGCATATACAACGGTTGTACAATAATGGTGCCCAATATTACGAACAAAAAATACAAGATTAGAGCATTGCATTTGAAACGTGAATTATTCAACGATTGTATGTCATATATGTCGTACAATACTAAAGTCAAACTAACGTATTAATCAAACGCGTTTTCGTGCAAACAAAATTAAAATACTTTAAAATACATTAATTAAGAACCTATTAATTTTTTTCAGCATGTATTGGAAATTAAATGCTAATATATTCTTATTCTTTGAAGTCGATTTGTCTCAGAAATGCAAACGTAACTTCTTGATAACAAAAATGAGGAGCAGTGTAATTAAATGCACAAGAAAAATTAATTAAACTGCATGCATGTGCGGTAAAACGTTTTAAAAATTTTCAGCTGCCGATGTCGAAATTTCTCATAAATCTATCGAACATTTCCTCCTGGCTCCAATACATCATATAAACAAGTCCAAGTATAGCAACATATATATAAGAACTTTTAATATTTTCAAATAGAGAAAATTAAATGAAAAAACATTTTGCGTGGTGGGATATACAATCGATTCAAGAAATATTTGATAAGTTTATTCCCCGGTTCACGCCCAATGATCCAGCAACTGTATATGAGGAAACTGGTGCGTCTTTTCCCTGTTTCCTCGACGCTCAAACTTATGCCACTCAGACGGATTAACGACAAGGAAAGAACTAAGTTTCAGGGAAACGAATGGAGCTACGCTTCAATATAAGAATATGTGAAAGCAATTTACTCTTCAGTATTTGAATGCCTTCTTCATTGCATAAAAGACTACTGGACGTATAATGAAAAGAATTAATGTTATTTCCTCATAATAACTGCAAGTTGACCCCAGTCTGCCATCTTCTATAAAAGTGCTGTACATGAATAGATTGAATAGGAATCTATATGCATTTTTGAATACAATACGTATAAGAGTCATTTCTATAAATTCTAATCATAAGTGGCGGAGGACAGACTGAATATTTCCGTTCGAGTGCCGAACCAGAAGGCAAAAAAGAACTTTTGAAATATGTCATAATTCTTTGATAAATTAATGAGATCTATGAATTTGGTGTATAGTTTTGTTCTATGTTTGTCAAAATTATGTTGTCTTAAATTGCAAGAAAACTCAGTTTTCCTCGACCAAAATGGTTCAATAATACCCAAATTATAAACGTTTGTTTGCCCACTCTTCCGCCGAATTCTAAAGAATTTCGAAACATTATGATGCATAAATTGACTAGGGTATACAAATACTGCATGTAAACACATTGGAACTAAGAATAACTTTGGCCCGTTGGCTATCTAGACAAATTTAATGGGCCATTTCAGTTGGTTAAATATTAATAGAAAATAAATGGACGATACAGAAAAATACACACCAAATACAAAATTGTGCAGAATAGAAGAGTATGATGAAGACATCTATAATACGACATGTCTTCATTCATCATTAAAAATGATTAATTTACGTTTCAGTCTTGCGTTAGGATTGTAGAAAAGTCTTTAGAGTAAAGTAAGTAGTATGTTAAGATAATCATCTAACAAAACACGATACAGTTACATAAGGTACACAAAAAAACTCCACATTTTATAAAATTAGTGTAGACCGCTTACCTTTGAAAATATCGGCAATCTGTTCACAAAAAAATTTTCTCAACAACTATTAAAACTTCAATTTCTCGACAAAAAAGAACTGCCGCAACTGCCGCACAATCCAAAACGTATAACAAAGTGACAATTCCTCTCAGACGGTGAATATAACGGGAAACACTGTTTCGAGCTGAAGTGCCCGCGTCTACTTTTCTGCTCTGTCGTTAAAGCAACTTTATGACGACAACATTCTTGGCAGAGAGAGTTCCCGCAGAGACGGAAATTGTAAAATGAAAGGCCGTCATGATTCAATACTCAAATACAGTCACTTTATAATTTATCCATTACGAGTATGATCTTAAAATACTCGAAAGATACCATTCACAACATGTTCTCCGCTTTATGGTTATTTTTCAAGCCACAAAAATACACACCAGGTGCAGCTAGGCAACTTAACACTATACAATGTGGTCAGTTTTCAAGAGCAGTTTTCAATGGAAACGGTTTTTAAGGAGTACAGATTATAAATAAAGATATGGAGTCCGCAATCACATCGATAACAAGACGCAGTCCAGCCAACTCTTAAGTACGTCAACAGCACTCAACATGTTTTCCTAATTCCTAAATTATTCCTTTCGTTTTATACACTTCGCTAACTGATTAAATAAATATATTCAAAATTCTCGTTAAAACTTGATTTCATTGTACACTATCAACACAGGTTGCTGCACCTGCTCGCTCCAACGTTACGAAAACCGGACTCTAATCTTGGACTCGTTACACGAAATCAAGAAAACATAAGTTGAATTCATGAGGCCAAGTTGCAGTCAGAATCTAGCCCGATGCACAATCCAGATTTTCATGATGCGGTTTTTAAATCGTTAGTCCCCGATGAGGTGTTCTAGTTTATCTGATAGACAGCATTGTGTGCTAAAAACGTCATAAACAGCGGTACTATTGCTGCATTTTCCAGCGTGATAAAGACACTGAAACTATGACAAGACAAAAACACACGTCACGTTTGTTTTTAAAATATCTTGACAATAAAAAGTTTTGCGAGTTAGTCGCAAAAAATCATAGCAAAATTTTCCCAAATTTTCCGCACGTTTTCTCAAATATCCGGTTAAATCTATATCTCGATTGCTTGCGTAAGCAAAATTAACAGTTTAACACCAAAGAGCTATGATGTAATACACAAGTCTTCGTTTTTAAAACATTAAACAACGCAAACAAGGCGAGCACAGTCAAAAACTATTTCAAGAACGGTTTACAAAATTTTGAAAACATTCTCGATCGGAGACATATTCGTTCTACGCATCGTTCCAATTATTTCGGAAAATATCTTTAAAGTTTGCTCACAAATTTTCTACGAACTGCAGTCATATATTGCGCATGCGTTCTCATTGGTTGATTGCAACAATGAATTGCAATTAGAACGAATCAGAAAGCCAATTAAAAAAATGCCCAAATTAGGTTGGCGTTTAATCGCTCTTATTAGCAAAATTGAAAAGAAATAACAAAAAATAAGATCAAAACCAAACTTACGACAACATGATCGGCATCAGCATTGTCATCGATAGATCTGCGCTTCACGTCATCAATATTAAAATTCAACTGTATTTTTCCTTTCCGCAAGCAATTTGTCAATGGCGAAGCGGCAATCTGCGCACGTTTCTGCGCAGAGCTTGGGATCAAGTTGTACAAAGGTTGTGCGTAAGGCGAGGTGGAGTCAGCATTAGAAGCTCGAATTTTATCCATGTGTCTTTGAATTTGTTTCTCAGTGAGACCAGTACTACGAGCACCAGCCGCGTAGTGACCGACAACATGAGGAGCCTGGAAGCGTCTGTATTTACTTTGGAAATATCTGCATTCAAAATATATAAATGATCGTTACACTAACAGTCCTCTGCTAATGACCCAGTGTTACTACAGAAGGAGACTTAAACTAACTACATTTATACTGGATTGTTCTATCAGTTCTCAACTGTTTTTCCAAGAGGTCCAGTTAAAGTCATGTCTTATTGATCCAGTGTTATTAGCGAAAAAAACCTACACTCAAGACACCTCTTCCATCAACTGTTTTCCCTGAAAGTAGGCATGACTGAGCTTTCCCATACTGATTGAACAATCGACATTAAATAAGGTCGTAATTCTTACCCAACTATTTCGTCCATGGAATGTAAAGCAGAGTTCTTCATGAACTGCGTGAGAGCATCAAACAGCATGACTTCACGATTCTTGCTATCCACCTCTACATTATCATTAGTCTCACCTCCTGAACACAAGGAAATTGCGATCAACTCCAGCAACACATCATGATGGCAGTCCAGTGAAATACTCAAAACTTACCAATTGATTGTAAAAACTTTTCTGTGTTTGTCATCAGATTGAGAAATTCCACAAAATCGATCTCACCATTACCTTAGAGAACAATAAGAATCCCACTTAGTAATGATGATATCCGGATATTTGACTGTCCATACAGCATTATGGTAAAAGGTTCACATACCATCTCTGTCCATGGACTCAAGCACTCCAACAATATCATCCTCACTAAGACACATTCCCACTGATCTAAGAGCAGCATCCAATTCCTCAGCACTGATTGTTCCACCGCCATTGCTATCAAATAGATCAAACACCTCACGAAAAGCTAAAATACGAAAAAGACTTCATTAACGAAGAAAGCGTTCACAAAGAGAGATTGACTAAACTAAAAATAAACAGTACCACTAATCTGCGCTTCAGTAAGACGCGTGTTTAGAGTTGCCTCTTCCTCAATACTACTCGAATGAAATTTATTTAAAGTTTTTTTCATGCTTGCCGGTTCCGAAGTTTCATCGGAAACACTCATAATTCGGGTTTTAAAAGCAGGACTACGAGATTCCTCGTCGCGTTCAAAGGCATTCTTTGCTTCGGTCGGCACGATGGTCACTGCATTGCGCCTGTATGTTTTCCTGTTATTTCTAGACATATTTCGAGTTTAAAACGATTATTTTTCAACTCATTGTTGCCATTAGAACGTTCGCATTGATTAGAACGCCTAATTGCCAATGACGTTTTTGCACACGTCATAACATTACACAATTAACGAATTCGACAAATTTATTTGCTCCTCTGTACAACGTTGATAATTTTCTTGAAATGGAGGCCAGGTTTCTATGAACATGGGAGGAGGTCAACGTCAAAACGTAACCTCCTACACTGATCCATATACATGCATGATGCATCGTCGTTTGACGTATCTATTAATTTTAGAGACATGATGTCTGCAAGTCTGTTATCGCATGCCAAAATGGCGACTCAAGTCTGAATATTTAGATGAACACAAACATTCAAGTTTCTGTCGATCAAAAACCTCGATCAAACTACAAACCATGTTTTTGAAACTCCTGCTATTATTTTCCTTGGTGTTTTTAGTTCGGACAGATGGAGGTATGGTGTAAATGTTGTTTTGATCGCTTTTCGTGACTACACGAAGAGTCGTTAACTGTTATTCAAATGTCTTTTGTTTGGGTGAATAGCTATATGAAACACTTGCACATGCTGTCACGGAATTGTTTTAATAGCTATTCGCCTTAAAACACCACTATAGCATTAAATTTTTCACTTTTTGAACGCGTTTTACGTGGCAATAACAAGACAAAAAAATTTTTAACGCACTCATAGATTCTTGCATTAATAGTATATTAAAACCTGCGTTTATTTTGCTCGACTTCAGTACCGACGGACATGAATTGGGAGATTTTTAGGGTTACTACAAGCGATGTAAACAAAAGTTATTCTAACGGAGTAAATTGTTATTAAAAAAGTGTTTATATTTGCACAGGGAGAGTTACTCAAATCTAACTTCCCACAGAGTAGTTGGAAAACATAAAATTCACCAAATTGCAACGCCTCCCTTTTAGTCTGTGTAACATCACACAAATTTACCCATCAAGTAGATTTACTATTTAATAAGCGAAGCATTTTATTTCTTACAGGTTTCATGCCTCCCACACAGAAGTCTGCAGATACAATAGCTTGTAATTGCAATACTAATGTATGTAATGCAGCAAAAAGATTCAACTGTACCACAGACATTGGCTGCTATGTTACCTTCAGAACATTCCCCCATAATACTGCCATCTATGGCTGCATCCCATCTCTTAGAGATATCTCGAAAGAGGGCAGTTGTAATCGTTCATACACAGAAGCAAATACATCCAAAGTCAGGATTGTTCAAAAATGTTGCCATAAAAACTACTGCAACATTGAAAAACTGATTAAACCTTATTTCCCCACAAAACGTAAGTAACACTAGGATGCAATAGTATTAAAATACATTTTTCAAAGAAATTCTGTCAACTAGTTCAAAAAATTAATCTATTTATTTTACCTGCAGAAGAAATTTCGGGCAAGTCTTGGGATACAGTCGAAATTGTTTTTTCGGTTTGTGGTCCTGTACTAGCACTGATCCTGCTGCTAGGGCTAATGTACATCTTCCGATCACAGCTAACAAGATGGCAAAGAAAGAAGGAACATAACTTAATGTCCCTAGGGGAGAGCAGTGGGGGTAGCTCATGGGGTGGATGCATTGACCCTTCATCAGGTAGTGGGTCTGGGCTCCCTTTACTTGTACAAAGGTCTGTAGCTCGTCAAGTGGAACTCCTTGAGATCATTGGCAAGGGGCGGTATGGTGAAGTATGGAAAGGCAAATGGCATGGTGGCTATATTGCTGTGAAGATGTTTTGTTCCGTAGATGAGCAGTCATGGGTGCGGGAAACACAAATCTACCAAACTGTCTTGATCAACCATGATAATGTACTCAGTTTTATTGCATCTGATGTTGCAACAAAAGATTCAACAACACGCATGTGGCTTATAACCCAGTACCATCCTAACGGATCGTTGTATGATTTCCTGAACAACAACACTGTAGATGCTGAAATCATGCTTTCTCTTGCAAAGTCTGCTGTTGCTGGTATCACACATTTGCATACAGAGATATTTGGCATGAATGCAAAACCTGCCATAGCCCATCGTGACATCAAGTCCAAGAATATCCTGGTTAAACAAGACTACACATGTGCCATTGCAGATCTCGGTCTCGCTGTGATCCATCGTAAAGAGTTGGATCGAGTAGATATAGACACAAAGAATAATCGAGTCGGTACCAAACGATATATGGCACCAGAAGTCTTGAATGAGACAATGCATACACAATGGTTTGACTCTTACAAAAGGGTTGATATGTATGCTTTTGGGTTGGTGTTATGGGAGCTTTGTCTGAGGACAACTTCTTATGGTTAGTCAGTTCAATTACAGTGGATGCATTGTGAAATGCACAAGAATAAATGTATGTGTCTTTCTGCTAGATATCAAGGCCAGAGAATATCAACCTCCGTTCTATGATATGGTGCCTCAAGACCCCAGTTTTGAAATCATGAAAGAAGTGGTTTGTGTGCAAAAGAAGCGACCTGGTTTTCCTAACGAGTGGAGCAGTAACGAGGTAAACTATTCATGAAAAAAAACAGCACTAACTGAAAACACAATCTATACACATACTATTTTCTTCTGAACACTCTTTGTTTCATTTCAGCTTCTTCGTGGAATGATGGCACTCATCAAGGAATGTTGGAGTCAAAACTCAGCAGCTCGTTTGACCTCATTAAGAGTGGACAAGAAGTTAACAAGGTTGCTGACAGAGTATCAAAATTCTGCAGCTGTAGTCACAATCAAAGAACAAGATATAAGGAACTTGGAAAATGGCATTTTGAAGTCATAACTGAGAAACGCAGAATAGCCCAGACACTTGACTTCGATTCACAATTCTGCCCGTTCCATATGAACAGTTTGCTGGCAAGGCACTTGAAACTTGAAAGACTGCATTTTTTAAGTTTAGGAGAGAAGTCAACATGTATAGTATCAATATACCAAACTTAATACATGCAACATGGCATAGTCCAGACATTTCTAAAATTTGAGATTTATGGTTTTATATATACAAATAAACTTAGATATTTTTATTCATAGAATTGTATGCTATTACATTTATAAAAAATGTTGTTCTTCTAATAGTTAAGATAGTTTCTCCACAGTTAGTTGCTGTCCAATCCTGGTCAGTGTACATCACCTTAGATTGCCAACATCTACAAACAAGAATAGTACATCTTTCATTACTCATCTGTCAGATATAACCATACTAATTATAGAAGTATCACAGGTTTCTGTAAACTTACATTTCTCAGGAAAATGTCTTCTTTCGTGATGCACTTCTTTCTTTTTTGGAAATTGCAATCGCTCTTCAGAATTATCTGGCCCTCCTTGAAAAACTTTGCTTTCAAATGCTTTAGAATAATGTTTTCGATTTGATCTAGTCCAATTTTCTGATGATCTACGTTCCACCGTACACCACGATTCAGTATCCATATTATAAACTTTTATTTACCAAAGGAGTTTTAAAATGTACTATTATAATTGTTCGAAGTTGTCATAGTTACCAAGAAAACGCCAATGGCCAAGGTTGCTAGGTGACATGCAAGATCAATACTTAATGTAAACAAGAATTTAGGGATCTATACAAAATGGCGGTATCACAGTGATTTGGGTCATTGATTTCTATATAACTGGATTGTGCATCCCTATATGTCAGCAGTC
>JAODVQ020053636.1:0-19033 GCA_025400075.2 Phenganax stokvisi
TATATAAGCCCCCCCCCCCGATGTATAAGCCCATCAAAAATCGCTTACGAAAGTATATCAGGCCAGGGCTTATAATCGGAGGTTTACGGTAAAATGTTTAATTAAAAAACGACAGTCGTAGTTTTGACTAAGACTACAAAGTAATTGTCATATTTTCAAAATTTATCGGGTGGAGCATTGTTTTTCTGCATGCAAGGCAAAGTTGAATGTTTGCTGCAACCCGTAAAACGTTTGGCTTGAGAAATTGAGATTAATTTAATATATTTTCCCGTTCAAGTTGTTTAATAAAAATGGCAGCTTGATGCTACTATATTGTTTGAAAAGGTGAGTTGATTTGTAACGTAAATTATGTTCGTCTAGGGAGACTGATCGATGTCCCTGCTAAACATTAGGGACGATATGTAATTCCCGAATAATGGTATAATTCTGTTATAATGTAATAATATAAAACTTTGCATCATTTCACACTCCGTACTAAATCAAGCAATATGGGGTTTAAGTTAGGGATTTTTGGACGAAGACAACTTTTTGTACAACTGCTTCGAATTCATTCAGATTTCCTTGAAGGTACCTGTAGCATACTAAGACAAAAACAAACAAGTTTCTTAACTTTTGAGTAAAAGATAAATTTTGTTAATGTTTTAAAGCCATTTTATCTCAGTTTTTCACGCAATGTGGCAAACGGCGATATTTGCCTGAGCTAAAAATGAGCAACGTCCGTGCAGTTGATTGAATTAGTTTCAATTTCAACGTCAGAAATGTCGCTTATACAAAGAACAGTGATTGAATAATACTTTATATAAACCGGTGTACT
Organism: Phenganax stokvisi; assembly: GCA_025400075.2. Taxonomy (NCBI): domain Eukaryota; kingdom Metazoa; phylum Cnidaria; class Anthozoa; order Malacalcyonacea; family Clavulariidae; genus Phenganax; species Phenganax stokvisi. The sequence goes on from JAODVQ020053636.1 coordinate 815, forward strand.
TTAAAGTGCTTTTATTTAAATCAGGGATTACACGTGTTTATAAGTGAATAATTTAGAATGTCTATTTGAAGGTCAGGGATCGTAAATTTCTATAGTAGCTATTGGAATAATTTGAAGTGCTGTTATTAAGGTTCTAGATTGTACTTTTCGACGTTTTCGTAGCACTTGAGTCATTTATATTTTCACTACTCGAAAATAACATTTCCACCGAACTGCCGTGTAGTCATTCATAAATATCCGTACATTTATTGACGTTGATACTTGGGCTTTTTGTACGAAAATTTCTCCTTTTAGTTTTCAAAGGCTAATTATACACATCGAGTGAACTCTCATTTTATTTTTCTCCATAGATAGCAAGTGATATGAACGGAAAAACGTTTGTACACGTACCACTGTTGACATTTTTGTGCATAATTTTTAAATTCTATCAAAGTAAGACATTTTTACTGTTTAATTTTGCATGCAATCGAGTGTGACCTCTGCGGTACATAAATCAAAGTTTGGCCTAATAAATTTTGATTAAAGTGTAAGGGAATTTACCTACACATTTGATATACTTGTGGAGAAAATGCACAAACTCAAATTTATAAGAAGTGCATATCTGCGTGAATGTTAAGAATACTACCTACAAAGCTATGCGAGCACGTTAAACATATTTGAGGAATGCACATGTGTAAATGTGACCAAAATCTGTGAATGTAACTTACCGTCACAAATTATTCATGTAGTTAAAAGTAATGTGACCGTACGTACCCTTCAATCTTCATTCACTTCCACTGTAGCACATGGTGGAATAGAAAAGAACGCATCGGTTAAAGATGTCCTAGTCAAAACGAAACACATCCAACAAACAGTGCAAAATGTGCCGAGTAAAAGAATGATGACCCATCACAAAACGTCAGGTGGGGGTGGACAGGGTGCTGGAGGTGGGCAAGGTGGTGGAGGTGGACAGGGTGCTGGAGTTGGCGGTGGTAGTGGGAATGAGCAACGTAAGTGTATCGATACATTCTACGGACTTAGATTTACTTTTTCTTGAAATGACTTATTGTACTTGCTCATGTAATTCAACAAATTTTATTTACTACTGATAAGTTTTTTCCCCTAGCACAAGAAGAATTTGAGCAAGAAAGTCTTGCAGCTCACAACAAGTATCGTGCAATCCACAATGTAGCAACGATGAAACTGAACTCGGAGATGAACGCGATGGCAACGAAGTGGGCTCAGCACATGGCTGATAAAAAACGACTGGTACATTCTGAAAGCGACGAACGAAATGGAGACGGTGAAAATATCTATTACGATTGTGGTCAGGGATTTACTGGTGGAGATGTTACTACTGCATGGTAAGTAGCAGAAGTGTCCATAACATTTTTCCTGCTTCGATATGTTCTTCATCATTGGAGAGTTTACTATTTAAGATGCGGTACGGCTCGATGACGTGGGGTCTATTTTACTGAATAATTAGTCCAAACCAATGCTAAGTGCAACAATAAAGACTTAAAATGTTTCTGAAAATCTGGTAGCGAATAGGTTAAGGCAAACGATGCCATATTTTTTATTACTTTAACGTCGCAAAACTTCTACGTCCCCACAAAGGCATAAAAAGGCTTAACTTGGTGGCGCGTTCATTCATCTTCATGGTCACTACGTGGTTGCAAATTCTCTATAAGGACTTCTTGAGACTATAAATTTATACATTTAGCTTCCCTGTCGTCGTGCTTCTAGCGTTGTGGATTGTAAACTTCCTAATTGTTGTGCTTAGCACTGCTTTTGGACTAATTTTTCAGTAAAATAGACCCACGTCGTCAAGCTGTACTGCGTCTTAAATTGTAAACTCTAATGGTGACAGCCCTCCACTACTATGAACTTTTAATGATATTTGTGAAATATCCTCTCTTTCTGTGACACTTTCAGCAGATTCGATCATATCAATAAACGACTCAAAGTCAGAACATCTACGGTCAATCCAGTCTCTGTCGTGATCCATATAATTATTTAATATTTAAAATATTTTGAAATTTGCACTTCTCTTGTAGTTTTTTGATCAGCATATCAGGTGTGAAGCTTTTCATTTCTTGTTCATTGACAAAAAAATTTTGTAAATTTTTCGTTTCAAAGTCACCCTCGTGTTCTACTTTAAATTCGTACCTGCGTCCCCTTCCAGAAAAATATTTATTTACAGCCGAAAATATACGATAAAGCGTGTAGAAATCAACTAGAATCACCAATATAGTAATACTCTCAGATTTTTGTTTTCAGTTATACCTGTGTTCGTTCTGGGGTGGAAACGTCAACATTTTTGGATGTGGCGATCAATCAATATTTTCAGAGTTCCAACACTTCGGTGACATGCATAGTATTTAAAACCTTTGTTAAAGTATTCTTTAATGAGCTCATATTCTGAAGCTATCTCCTCGACTCCCGCCATTTTCTATTTAATTGTTGTATACGCACAGTTGGTATAGGTGGTTTAAGTAAGGCACCTTGTCAATTTGAGATATTAACTTCAGCTTTTCTTTCTTCTGCCGTGGAATATCGTTTTGCCGCGAGCATAAAAAATTTGTCACAGTTTAATTGCTTTTGTCATGAATATCAAATTGTTACTGATAACCTGAAACTTTTGTCAACCTAGTTGTCGAATGTTTGCACCTTGTTGAAAATATTTGTTGCTGATTTGAAAATAACGTTGCCCTTGTCATTTGGAACATTTGCCGTGATACTTGTGGGCCACTGTATCTTGGAGCATATTAGGTATGCCATTTAGATGGCAAATGTATATGCTTAAGTGCCACCAAACAAAGTGAAGTGTGCAAAAGGTGTAAATTTTATTCAGCAATTGTTGAGTTCATTAACTGATCACTGTAAAATTGAATTTTATCATTCAATGTGAACGAGTTACTGCCACTTTTTTTGTCTATTTTATTAAGTTTATTCTTTTTTAATCTATTTATGCATACTTATGTGTTTTAGATTATCAAGCTAATGATAAAGATCACAATTATCTTGTAAGTATTGTTTTTGCGGAGTTTATGTTTTTTTCTCCACATGATTTTATTCGTTATGCGAAGGCCCTTTCACCCTTGACAATAAACTTATTTTAAATATGTTTTACTATGTTTTCTATGGCAAACAACTACGCTGCATTGCAAATATCAAAATGGATGATGCCTTTGAAAAGCAACAACAGGAAGAATTAATGTTTTAGGCACTGAAATAGTGTGTTTAGTCTTGTATGAACAATGTATATGAGACTTTAGGAAAGTTTATTGCCATAACTATTCCTATCGTATCCTGTGCAAAAATATGCTTTCGAATACTAGTAAAGTACAAAGACAGAGTTATTGTGTTGGCATTTTTAGATATTTTTTTCTTTAAATATATATTATTTTAAATGTAAATACTTCTTATGCGTTTAGTTTCTTTCTTTGTTTTTCCCATAGAATGCAGATTACATATTTCAATTGGAATGCAGTAAGAAGATTGTCTGTTCTTTTATACACAATGAATAGTGTGCATTTGTTTGATTGGACTGGTACGATCTGAAGTGTCTCAACTGCAAGTATGACACATATAACTGTCCACGTGTTGCATTTGCGCAAAAAAAGCTTGATAAACATGACAAATCTTATCCTTTTTTGTCTGAAGTTTTTTCTGGTCAACCTGTTAGACATTTTTCTTTTCTACTTTCATGTCTGTTTCAACACAAAATTAAATTTAAACCAGAAATTGACTATATGTGCATGGTGCAGGACATCAAGTCATAGTATCTACTGATGAAAATGGCATATTCCAAATTAAGCCAGATGGTCATTGTCGAAAACGTTGATATTTTTGCTAGAAAAATGTAGATTTCTCACAGAGAACAAAGTTCACTGTATATTTTTCAGATCACGTCGCACACATGTTTTTTCAATAATTAACAGAAATAAATTATCTAACCAAATATGGCCAAGGTGGCCAAGGTCTGATCTCTACTCTGATCTAACGTTTTTCACACCCTCCCCCATATAGCTCATAAGGAGATATATGTACTAATAAAAACTTAGAACATAAACAACAACAATCGCTATATGTTCAATTAGCTATATCAGATTCAATTGTTAACATTCTGATTCATCCTCGACAGCAATATCACAGATTACTCTCTCTGCTCTCAGTGCTGCTTGTCGCTTTGGTTGAAAAGGCTTCTCATTGTGGTTCAAGGGTTTAGATTTGACTGAGGGTGGGCGATCGCAGGAGAGCTCCAAGGGGTATAACTGTTGTACAGCCCGCTCCAAAACACTTCTTCCCGTACGTACTTTAGCGCCTCGCACACAGCCGTCTTTCCCAACGATTAGGCTCTCAACCATTGCTAGGGGCCAACAATTCCTATTTCGCTCCGTGGACTCGATAATTACTATATCTCCAACCTTCAGCGTACTCCCCATGCTGTGGTGCTTTAGGCGATGTCGCTCGCGGAGAGCTCGTAGATACTCGGTCGACCAACGCTTCCAAATGGTATCTTTACACTTCTTTAAGATTCGTGCTCGTTTCCTCAGATCCTTATCTTTGAGGTGATGGGGTACAGGCTCTGGCAGGCTGTTGGGGTTTAGAAACAATAAAGGAGTTGGGGGTTAAAGGTGGTAGCTGGATATCTTCTTCCATATACGTCAGTGGGCGGTTGTTGAGGGTAATCTCGACGTCGAGAAGGGTCTCACTGAGCTCTGACCAAGATAGCAACCCTTTTCCCACGGATTTGTAGAATGCAGATTTCATCAAACCAATCAGTCGCTCGAATTGCCCGCCTCACCAAGGGGCACGGCTGAGATTGAACTGCCAGGTTATGGAGTGGTTGGCCAGGAAGTTGTTGAATTTCTCGTCAAACTGGATCTTTGCCAGCCATTTAGCAGCAGCAACAAAGGTCTTGCCATTGTCGGAATACACTTTGGTGGGTCTTCCCCTCCTTGCAATGAAGTGTTTCAAACTTTGTATGAATTCTCCAGTTTCCAGGCCTCTCAGGAGCTCCAGGAACACACCACGTGTCAAGCTGCAGGAATACAATACAACATACGCCTTTCCTTCCTTTTTTGGACTCATGCGGTATTTAATAGGGCCAGCAAAATCCACGCCGATCACGTTAAAGGGTGTGTCGCCTTCGGTTCGATCTTTGGGTAACAATCCAGTGCGTGGACTTGGGATGGGTACTGTGTGAAACCTTTTACATCCCCAACATTTCTTCAGGATTCGCTCTGCCAAATTACGAAGGCGGGGAATCCAAAATTTTTCCCGGACTTTCGCCATGGTGAGACTTATTCCACCATGTAAGGATACCTCGTGCGCGTGTTCAATAATCTTCACTGCAAATACGGTGAAATCCGGGATGTAAATCGGGTATCATCCTTGGATACGTCCTTGACAAACTAGAATTCCGTCCGAGTTTGGCTTCAAATTTAGCTGTGCCTTGTCTTCTAGGAATTTCACGTTGCTTTCTCCCTGCCTTTGGGCTCTCTGGATCCAAAACTACTCTTGCTGTAGAATCTCTGCCGTTGTCAAGGGTCACTGAATCTTGTTGGAAGGATTTCAAGAATTGTGTTTGAATTGCGAGACCCAACCACCAATCCTCCTGGCTTTACTCAAGCTGAACTCTTCCAGGATTCGATCGAGGTCATCACTTCCCTCAACTGCACCTGCAAAGAGTTCTTGTTGAACCTTCCTCTCCGCATCACCGGCTGAACTTGCACTCGTCACGATCTGGGGTGGCCATTCATCTGGGTCTCCCAGCCAGATGGGTCCCTTCCACCATAACGTTACTGTCGTTACACTGCCACCACGACTCCCCAAGTCAGCAGGATTGTCAGAGGTAGGGACATGGCGCCATAATACATTTGGATGGCTTTGCATTTTGTTTACACGGTTTGCTACAAATTGCCGGTATTCGCCATGGTCCTTTAGCCAGTGGAGGGCTGCTGTGCTGTCTAACCAACACTGTATGAAAGGGTCTAAAGGAAAACCATCCAGGGCTTCTCGAACATTGACAGCGAGGTTGACCGCCATATGGCCAGCAACGAGCTCCAACCGTGGAATGGTAAGGTCTTGTTTTGCAACTAGAGACTTGGCGGTAAGTAAGCCTTGCGTCAATCCAGACTCATGTGTGACCACAGCATACACAGCTTCACTGACGCCCTTGGCGCTTGCATCCCCAAACGCGTGGATTTTCACTTTCTCTATCGGCTGCTGGTGGGTTGCAAGAGCACGTTGTGTCGATACTGATTCTGGAACATCTTTCTCCCACTTTTCCCACATGGTAGCAATGTTGGCAGGTAAGGGAGTATCCCATGCAATTTTCTGATTGCAGGCTTCACGATAAATAAGCTTCCCCTCTAATGTTACAGGGGACACAATCCCTAACGGGTCATAAACTTTAGCAAGGTAAGCCAGAATACCACGTTTTGTCAGATCTGCTGATTTATCAGGGAAATGGACACCTAGAGTATCTTCACGCTTATTCCAAAAAAGGCCAAGAAGTTTGCTCTCACCTTTACGTGCAGGTTGACCAAGCTGCTGCTTTGCAAACGACTGCTCTTGGTCATCCGGATTTGTTTCAAGGTCCTCCACATTCAAATTCCACTTATGAAGATCAAACTGAGCATTGTTGAAGATTAGCGAGGTTTCGTTCTTGAGTTTCTTTGCATCAGGAACTGTGGTTGCTCCGGAGATAAAGTCGTCAACGTACATACTCTTCGAGACTTCACTAACAACTTCTGGCATACGATCCTGCCAGCTTTCCAAATGCTGCTTGATGACACCGTTCAGCAGAAACAGGGATGGCGACAACCCTAACAATGCTCTAGTAAAGCGCAAGGTTTCCACTTCTTTAGACTGTACATTGGCTAACCAATGAAAACGGAGGGCATTCCGTTCAGATTTTCGTATACGAATTTGGAGGAAGCCCTGGTGCAAATCTCTTGACACAGCAACTGGGTGCAGACGATTTCTCAACAACATGCTCCATAACTTATTCTGCAATGGTGAACCCACATGAAGGCACTCGTTCAGCGAGGGTGCATTATCAGATGTATGCGCCGATGCATCATAAACCATGCGTAGCTTGGTTGTCTCCGCGTGTTCCTTCACTACTGGTCGGTGTGGAATATAAAATTCCCTTTCGGTCACCTGTTCTGAGGCCTTCTCAACAATACCCTTCGCTAGTTGATCACGGATCACTGCGTCATAGTTCGACAACATGTCTGTTCGGCGCAATTTACGTACCAATGAATTAAGGCGGCGAATACTTCCATCACAGTTGTTCGGAAGGTCAGGATGGTTCCCCTTCCATGGCAAGGCTGATTCATACCAACCTTCTGGGGCACGAGTTAACTGCTTTTTAAATTCTGCATACATGTCACCTTGATCTCCGGCAGGGGCATCTGGTAAGCCAAGGATGTCTAGGGCACACAGACGTTCATAATCAGTGGAGGAGTTGACAGCCACACAGGCTCGTGATGAACCACTGTCAGCTCCTGGTGACATGAGGGTCCATCCTAGTCGAGTCAACTCAGATCCTGGATCACTGCGGCGGCCTACCCGTAAGCGTTCTCCCGTTCGAATTTTGGCATAATCATTGGCTCCCAAGATAATGTGTACAGGAAGTTGGCCTTTCTCGTCTTCATCGTCCACTCTCACATCTTTAAGGTGGGAATAACTTTCAGTCACTTGCTTGTTGTGGGAATTGTCCAAAGTGAGTAGCTCTTGCTTGCCTATTTCAGTAACATTGACATTCAATTGGAAATCACCCAGCACAGAATGAAGAACCACATCATAGGACTTCATTTTCATAGTGGTCACACCCATGAGCATTGCAATTTGGCGTAGATTCGTGGATCGCGGTAGAACTTTAACCAGGTTCACAAAGGTTGAGGAGACATACGAATGGCTTGCTCCAGAATCTAAAAGGGTCCTGAACTTGTATCCGTTGACTCTGACTACCACGACTGGATGGATGACGGCTGAACTTCCAATTTGGCTTGCAGTCATACCTGGCTCATGCATGTCAAAGTGCTTGGGCACCAAGAGTGCAGATCTCTGCCTTGCAAATTTTCAAAAAACTCTGACTAAAGCTGGCTGTGCTTTGACACATATGACCGATTCCCTGCTGGAATTGCACACTGAAATCGGAAGTTCAGCCACTGAACAAATGAAAACTTTTGGTTCGCTTGTATCATGCATTACCGATGCATTAGTGCTCTTAGGCAATTTGCAAATTGACCTTTCTCTACATTGCAGAGAATTGATCAAGCCACATTTGAAGCGGGAAAAAGGTGCATTATGTTTCACACAAACTTCCATAACCAAATTTCTTTTTGGTAATGATCTGCAAGGTCAGCTTTCTAGCATTAATGCCTCAAATAAAATGCGCCAAACTACGAGCACCTTTGATGGAGTGGCGACTTTTTGGCAGTTTTCTGACAGCCATAAAGGCAAGATGGCTCCCTATCATAATGATTAGCCTTTTTTTATAGGAGCACGAAGGAAGGGCGTATCATTCGTATCAGCACAAAAACAAGACCACCCCAAAGTACCAAGCCAAGCAAAAACAGTAACACTGGACACAGATGAAATGAAAGTTTTTCCTATTATAAATGAGGTAAATCTTTCAGATGAAAAGCTAACCAAGTATTTAGAATATAAAGGTATGTCTTTCAAAGCCGGCCAGTTAAAACATTTTTACGATGAACGGGTTCTTTAACCTCAGACACTGAGATTTTGCAAATGATATTGTGGCAAAACCTTGAACTTTCAGAAACCCCTTCTCAAACTTTTGCTCCTCAAGGAGGGGGGCGTTGGGGTTTTCGGTTTTGGCTATTTTTTAGATCGGTTTCTCGATTTTTGCATCAAATAAATGCGGTTTTTTGGTTTCGGTAACTTTTGCGGTTTCCGGGTTTTAAGGTTTCTAGCAGTCGTTTTTTGGTTTCCAGCCAAAATGCTAGCGGTTTTTCGGATTTGGTATGGGTTGTAGTTTTCGGTTTTTGCAGGGTTTTCATGCAGGACACAAAATAGTAGTCTTACATGAAGTAGTGCACGGTAGAGAATATGGTCAATGAATATGGTTTTAAGCATAAATATGGCGTCCAACGTTCTTGCTACAGAAGACAGTCAAGACAGTCAAGACACAGAAATTTCGCCAAATGGAAAAGGACAAGAAGCTATCGTGGATTGTGTTGCTTTCTTTTATGAAGAAGGAAAAAGTGGTGAGAATTTTAGAAAAAAAAACAAATTTCGCTGCAAAATCAAAAAGGAAGAGAAGAGCCTTAAGAAACTCAAAAAATGTGTTTGGTAAGTACATCATTATTCAATCGAATTGACATATTCATGTCTTCATGCATATTTTACTGATATGTAAATGACGTAAATTTCAATACAAATTATGTTAATTGAGCATAAAAAATTCTTGTTGACCCTTGTTAATTCACCCTATCTGGCTGTCATGCCTGTCAAATATGAGTTGTTAAACAATAGGTAATATTCCAGAAAGAATTACATTGAATTTCATGGTCTGTAATGTTTAGCCTTTATAATATATTGACTATATTGGTGTTTTTTTACAGTGAATTTGCTGGCCTCCAAGAAACTGCAAAGAAATTAGGACTGGGTGAAAGCATTGAAGTCCAAATAAACAGGTGTGTTATTTCCATTTAGTTTTTTAATTGTTTTCATTTTAAAAGAAAAGTGCTCAGTAAATGTGTATGATGAGGGTGCATGTTTGCAAATCTTCAATCTAATCAACAGAGAAACAAAACTCAGTGGACGAACAGAGCGCATAGCCATTGAAACAGATCAACAGTTGGCACTGGAACTGCCAGAAATTGTCTATGGAAGAGACAGACTGCAAAGTGAGTAAAATTGTTTATAGTTATTATCTTTATTAAAGATTTCGCAGTGTCCACAGTAGAACCTTTATTTGTATTTTACATAGTTACTGAGTTTTCAATGATGTATAAATGGCAATTCGAGACATACGAAAATGGTGAATGATCAAATCCACTGATAAATAGTTGCTTCCTTTTATTTCAGTTGTTGTTTACCCTATCAAGATATCGTTTGGGAAAAAGTGTCCAACAATTATGATCACCTCTGCTGACTGCCCTGACTCAACAACCTCAACAAATGATCCACAGAAAGATCAAACAAAAGGTCCGAAAGGGAAAAAGAGTGGGGACAAGTACATGCTACAAGAGAAAGAAAAAGAGAATCTGAACAAAGGTAAGTTGAGCTTTAAATATGAACTACATTACTTGAAGTAATATTAGTATTTACACTAATAAGAGGAAACTAGGGAACTAATGTATACTTTAGGTCTATTTATGAGATTAATTGGTCTTGTCTGTTGATTCCAAAATTTTGCTACTAAAATACCTCAAGTTTATGGTGAAAATTTACAGTGATGTTGTAAATATGTATTTTGGACCATCTATAATTTACAACGTTGATAATAAGTATAGCACTCCAATTAACTTTCAGATCTTGCACTAAGAAATGGCAGTGTGGTCGTGAGGTGTGACAAACACACCTACATAAAAATCAGTGGTAAGAATGTTTACTGGCCATGGAAAATTAGATGTGGGTTTTGCCAACACAACATTCTGCTTCGCTGTGACTGTAGTCATGCTGGAAGATTGTCTAGCTTCGACAGACGTAAGTCTATGCTGTGATTCTCAACGGTTTTCCAATTTCCAATCTCACAAAATTAGAATTATTACGAAGAATGGGTGGAGGTAGGACCACAAGTTTGTCGTCTCGCTCATTGATGCAGTAATACATCAACAAGTGTAAAACCAAGTTTAAATTACCCACAACAAAATACCGACTGTATTGCATCGCTCTCAGAAATAGATATTCTAATTGTGTGAGATGCACTTGTATATTTTAAGGACTTTAAGGTTCTTTGCCTGTCCAGACATTGAAAACTTTTTTTTATATATGATTAGAGCATTTCTCCAAATGCAAGTCTCGACAGCAGAATCAATCTCAATGGGACAGAAATGGAGGTCAATCAACCTTCGTTGAATATTTGACTGGAACTAAGCGCAAGGAATGCACAGAGCCATCTCAAGAGAATGAAAATAAAAAGACCAAGCACCAAGCACATCATTTGGAATGCACTGATCGTCCTGATCCAATCGACTCGGACCTCAATAATTCAGATTGTGAAAAGTAATTATCATTTCGCTATGTCTGATAGCCATGAATATTCAGACAATAAAATAACGATAAAAACATGATATTAAGGCTATTATAGGAAATAGTTATTTTTACGAGTTGTGTTTCATTAACTATTCAGTAGTAATTAATGCACAAACATATGATATTAATTACATCAGCTTCCTGACCCTTCCTGGATTTTCAAGTCCAATAAAGACAATAAGCTAGGAATTCAACAAGTCAGGTTTATGAGTAATCGGACTTGCTTTGTTCTTTAGACCATCTCATTGGAGCAGTGATAATGACAGTCCTCCGGGCATCTCTAACTCTGATTATAACAGTGACTCAAGGTCCCCAAGTAAAGACCATTTGAAAGAGTCTGAGTTGGAGTCAGATTTAGATGAAGATGATCGATTGGAACAGTCTTCTTGCTGCTGCAATGAAACGGTGTGTGAGAGCGATATTGACGAAGATGATTTGAAAACTGTTTACGTTGGCATTGACGAAGCTGATAGCTTGTGCATAAAGCTTAACGAACTTATTAAGCGGGGCAAACTTCAGAAAGACAGGATTTTTTACAAGTTCATGAGTGATGTTGTACAGGTAATGTACGATCCGTTCCATGCATATGACCGTGAAGTCATCGAATTCTTTAACACGATAACATACCTTGGTGGTAAAGCCACGACTTGCTTCATCAGAGGTCCTATGAACCTTGGTGAAGGTAAAGATAGCCACAGTACAAACGAAAAGAAAATGAACTTGGGTGGTCCCTTGGAATCCGTTTGCAGAAAATATCAGGCCGGCTATACACCAGATCCGGGTGTCATAAAAGTGTTATCCCTTGCATTTATTAAACTTGTAAACGAGAGCGACTCCGATCTTCTTCTCAAGTCGGACAACCTAGAAGCGACGCCATGTGCTTATGCAAATGATGGAACGTCATTGAAACCAGCAATAGAATTTGATTCTCGCCTCAAAGAGAATGTTGGACTGAAATTTAAAGTTGATCTAGCATATATCAAAGAGCATTGGAATCCTTCCGCTGAGAGCCTTCGAGAAAACATGATTACAGGGGCCATCGTTTCGTCACTGACAACTTTGGACAACAAATTCAGTTTGCCTTGTGCAGTGGATTATGCAGCTCAGAAAGGAAAAACTGGAGAGGCAATGGCACAAGAATTTGAAAACCACATCAGAGAAGTTCAGATATGCGAGGCATGCCAAAAACGCACACCAAGCCAGCGGAATATTTTGAAATTAGAGCATGTGAAATGTGAAAGCTTCTGTAATGTTTGTTATGATAGCAAAGATATCTGCGAAGACTGTAAGGAAAAGGGACATATCAGCTACATCCCGTCCTTGAGATGCTGTGATCATTGCCTCGCTAAAGGACTAATTTGTAGACGTATGGTTGTCTTGGTTTTGTCGACAGATTGTGAACAGGGTAACAAGTCAGCGTTTCAGATTATCAAGGACAAAATTGAGAATGGGCAAATAGATCCATATTTGTCTCTACTTTCGATTTTGCCAGACTGCCCGCATGTAGGCAAAAGCATGAAAGCATCATTTGCAAACTGGTGGTTGAAATGTGGGAATGAACGATGTAACCTCTCACAACTAAGAACTCTGCAAAACCGATCTGATAATAGTACGAAAGAAACTTTCCGAAAATTGATTCCAAAGAACGATCATGTGAAGAACAAGGATCGACAGGACCCGTCTGCTGTTCTCCAAATAAGCAGCCAACAGGTGAGTAACGAATTGGCCCAAATTGGATACGTCTGCCACACTATTATCCCAGAGCTGGACAAGTTTATGCAAGAAAATTGCATGGGGATGGTTTCATCACCTATAAGCGTTGCTGTTGCAAATTACGGTTGGATTATCTTTTTGGCATTTGATGCAAAGTCGAATACATCCACGCTGTATAAGGCTAGACTGCACAGTCCAATTGACAAAATCGTTCCGCTTAAAACAGGACTAAGAGCAAAAGAAGTCCATTATTCTCACGGCATCGCATTCCTTGCATGCCAAAGTGGCCCACTCAAGGCACTAGAAGTTTTGCCCAATTCCATTGGAATCATTTTAAAAGGAAAGACGAAAGTTGAGCTTGTAGAGATCGCTACTCAACTGAAAGTTAGCCCCGTGGGAATGGTGCAAGCGATTAAAACTCGTATTGAAGACCACTTTGAGAAAACTGAGCGGAATCATGAACATGTTTGGTCGGATAAAGACGACATTATTTTTCCAAAAGATAATAACCAACCGTCATTTGATTCGATGGCGTGCATGGACAACACGCTTTTGTATGCAGCGAAGAGTGTGGTGGATGGTCAAGGCACGATTGTACAGTTAATCCTGCAAAGAGATGGTGTTAGGCTTGTTTGCATTGAAGAACATGCTATCGTGTCGTATGATGAAGACTGTGGAAAGGTACATAGTATGTGTATCAATGGAAGCTCTCTCTTCTTCTCTAACCAATGTGGCATAAGTAGATTAGATTTGTCTACACAACAGTACTCCCTAATCATCCGTGCTCCAAACGACCCCTGCATTTTAGCTAAATTTGGTTCTGATGTGCTTTACACCAATCAGAAAAGTTGTTCTGTTTGGAGGTTGCAATCAACTGGGGATGTTGAGGTTTTTGCAGGTGGCGAAGAAGGTTCGTTGGATGGACCAGTTACTACATGTCGTTTCAGGCAACCAATGGGAATCGCAGCAGAGTTTGACAGTGTGGTGTATGTATGTGATGCACAAACAAACAGTATCAAATTACTGAGCAGAATGCATTACTGTGCAAGGTTTCTCAGGGCAATTGGGGCACTCTATGAAGCTTTCTCTATTCATAAAAAGGCCGCTTTGTATGAAAAGAAGACAACCAATGAAGCAATTGATTTAGTCCGCCATTGCAAAAGTACCCTTGAAGAGTATGAATATGAAATACGTACTGAAAATAACATCACTGGAGCACTGAATGGTCCCCACGGCCACGTCTCTGCAAAAACATTTGATTCTATTCAGCTAATGGAATGGGGCCTACTAAGACTAGCAAGCATTCTCGCAGACTATGACTACCAATGTCTTAATCTTTTAAGCTGTATGACACTAGACATTGAGAATTACCACGCCACACTCCACGCCAAGAAAGTTAACATGTCTAAGCTTGAGTATGCAAGGTCGTTCGGTGCAACAATGAAGGAGAGCGTCAAACGTGCTGCTCACTGGGCTGCATATTACCACACCAGTCGAAGGTCTTGGTACCCAAAGCCAAACACAACAGTTTCCCTTCAAAATATACTATTGATGACACCTCTACCAGCGGTCAGTCTTACTTCAAATGACTGCGAGCTTTTACGCAACTGGGCCTCAGCATATGGTGCAGCAGTAAGACAAAGGACGGTGCGTCAGGAGACAACAATGGCTAAACATGGAACATTACCAGAATTTGTTTATCAACGCCATCTCATAGTTGGCGAGAAAGTCAGTTTAAATTTCGAAATGGACGAAAAAGAAGATTTGCACGATGATATCAATCAGAATAAGGATGCCATCGACGGCAATAACCCTGACGAAGACCGGGATGAATTCGATGAAAGCAGCGACGAGGACGTTGACATCAGTGCCGATGATAACACTTCACAGGGTCAACAAGAATGGCAAGATGAGTTAGGTACATCCACTAACTTTCTCTTTGGAGCAAGATCGCGGTATGGAAGGACGGTCAGGTTTAATAATCGACTGCTGTTTTAAAAGGTGCGTAAATTAGGTCAGGTTTGTTGGTTGTATATTTTTGGTTTTCGGTTTAGTTCGTAATTTGCTGCGGTTTTTCGGGTTTTATTGGTTTTTTGTTTGGTTTTTCGGATTCTAATAGGCCCCAACGCCCCCCTCCTCAAGAGCGTAATGATTGGGATGCAAGCTAAGAAGAAATACTTCAAACTGAAATAGAAAGCTTCCTTAAGAAAGGAGCCATTGTTCCGTGTGGGCATGAAGAAGGAGAATACATCTCTTCAATATTTATTACACCCAAAAGAAGATGGGACTTCAAGAATGATTCTTAACTTAAAACGTTCAAATAAATTTGTCATGTATAAGCATTTTAACATGGAGTCGCTCTTGACTGTTATAAGCCTTGTTAAATGTAAGTGTTATATGGCTTCCATGGACCTAATAGATGCCTACTATGAGCCAATGGCACCAGAGCATCAGAAATACCTGAAATTCTCATGGAAAGGTCAACTGTATAAATTTATTTGTTTCCAAATGCTTGGCTTTTTGCCCACACAAATTTACCAAGTTACTGAAACCTATCAATTCTCCTCTGAGACAGCTAGGTCATTTGTCAGTTAGTCACATAGATGATTCGTATTTGCAAGGAAATGACTATAACGACTGCGCTAACAATGTCATTGCCGCAATTTGACTTTTTGACTCCCTGGAGTTTACTGTTCATCTCAGCAAATCATCCTTTACACCATCACAAAAATTAATCATTCTCAGCTTTTTAATCGATTCTGTCGAGATGAAAGTGTTCCCAACAAAGGGAAAAATAAAAAAAATTTTAAAAGCTTGCAACAGGCTTTTAGAGAAATCATCTCCTAAAATTCAAGATGTGGCATCTGTTCTAGGGTTTCTAGTATCTATTTTCTCAGCAGCATTGTATGGCCCTTTCCATTTCCATGAGATTGTCTTGGATAAAACAGAGCCACTTAAGGCTTCTAAAGGCAATTTTGAAAAAACCATGTGTTTTTCAGAAAAAGCATGTTTAAAGCTAAATGGTGGATTAATTCTGCCGATTCACTGAACAGACCAATCTTTAGTACTCCTCCAGGAAAAAACACTGCTTACTGACGTCTCCAATCTCAGATGGAGTGCTATGCTGGATCAATGCTAAATAGGTGGACAATGGACCCCATTAGAGGCAGAAAATCAAATTAATTACTTAGAAATGTTAGCAGTTTTTCAGTCTCTTCAAGCATTCCAGAACTGCTTATCGGGCAAACATGTTTGTGTCTAGATTGATAACATGACAGCTGGGGCTGATATAGGTAAAATGGCAACTAGTCACTCCTGCAAGAGAAAGGTGCTAACTTGCAAAATTTGGGATTGGTACTTACAGCACAATATATTTTTAACAACTGCACATATTGCAGGGAAATCAAACTCAATAGCAGATGCTGAGTCTAGAAAATCTCAAAAAGATCTTGAATGGTCCTTAGACCAAACCATGTTCAATAGAGATGTTGGTCAACTTGGCTTGAAACCTAATATAGACTTGTTTGCTTATTGCCTAAATTGTAAAATAAAGCCTTTTGTATCTTACCAACCTGACCCACAAGCTGATCTAGTCAATGCTAGCACCATATTTTTGGCAAGCATATTTATTTTATGCATTTTTTCCGTTTCGTGTAATACCACTAGTTCTACAGAAAATTTCAGGAGGAACAGAGCACGGTTATAATTGTAGTCCCAAAGTGGCCCACACAACCTTGGTGGCCTGTTCTTATGCGAATGCTTGGCCACATCCTTTGATTCTACCTCGATTGAGCAAAACTCTGCTGTTGCCAACAAACCCAGACCTGCATTATCACTTGCAGAAAAAATTGACATTACTGATGTGGCACCTGTCCAGCGACCATTCAAAAATCAGGGACTTTCAAGCCAAGCTCTGCCCCTTATCATGTCTTTCTGGCGACAAAGCACGCAGAAGCATACTTCCCCTGCATTCGACAGAGGGAACAGTTCTGTAGTAGCAAACAAATATATAACATTTCAGCAGCTGTAGAAGATGGTATAAACTTTTTAGCAAAATTATATGGTGAGTATGTGGATATACTGCACTGAATACAGCTAGAAGTGCTTTATCAGCAGTTGTGCGATGGCCTCAAAACAACACATTTGGTAGTAACCCTTTGGTGTGCCGTTTTATGAAAGGTGTCTTTGAAACGAAACCATCTGTCACTAGAGATGTAAACATCATGATCAACTAACTATTTAGCTAGTCTCGAACCACCAAAGAAACTGACCTTAAAGGTGTTAACTTATAAAGTTGTAACGTTGTTAGCCCTACTATCAGGCCACCAGCGACAAACACTGCATGCGTTAGACATGAATTTTATGCACTTGACCTCAGACAGGCGCATATTTTTTATTAATACATTGTTGAAAACCTCTCAAATTGGCCACCATCTTAACCCCATCAAACTGCTAGCTATTGAAGCAGATTCTGCACTGTGTTTTGTTAAACATTTGTTATGTTACATCGCAAGAACAAAACTGTTGCAAGGTAATCAACCTATATTATTAATTAGCTACCAAAAGCCATACAAAGAAGTTTCAGTTACACTATACATAGATGGTTAACGAATGCACTTAACTCAGCTGGCATTGATACAGCAAAGTATAGCACCCATAGCTTGTGCTCTGCTTCAACATCGGTTGCTAAAGCCATCAATATTCCAATTGACACAATTATGGAAAGTGCATGTTGGACTCCAGAGTCTACGTTTGCCAAGTTTTATAATAAACCCATTATACGGAAAACCAACTTTTGTAACAGCCTGTTGAAAAAAGCTGAGACAAGTGATTTACCACAATAATTTAGTCCTGTTATACCATGTCTAGTTATATTCTCTTCTGTTATTTTCTACAGAAACTGCCGTCTCTTAACCATACTCTCTCTCACTGCTGCGGCAAGTGGTTTTTCCACTTCCGTAGCAGGACAGAATTATCAGTTCAGAACAACATCATATAAAAAAACTTATGTCACAAAGTGAACACTACAACAAATTTACACATAACCCGAAAAGAACCGAGTATGGTTCGGTGTGATCCCGATGTAAGCGAGTATGCTTACGACAGACAGCACTCACAATATAATATTTCACCATCTTAATCGGACCTTGCTGATAGCTCAGTTGGTAGAGCACGGCGCTAGCATTGCCGAGGTCGCAGGTTCGAATCCTGCTGCAGCAAGTAGTTTTTCTACTTCCGTAGCAGGACAAAATTATCACTTCAGAACAATATCATATAAAAAAAAAT
>JAODVQ020053740.1:0-42586 GCA_025400075.2 Phenganax stokvisi
CAGCCCTAGATGTAGGGCCAGAATTTTCCATGTAAACAGAAGTAAAAAACAGCCCTACAGGGAGGGCTAGCCTTCCCTGTAGGGCTCATGTAAACAGCCCCTTAGTTCGTTTGAGGGAGCGTCGTTGAGTAGATTCGTCTAGTAATTCTACGAGTAAAACACGATCTAATTAATATTAGTGATGTAGAAAACGAGAAATTGACCAGAAATGAATAAATAAAGGGATTTGTATTTCACAACATTACACATTAAATGTCATGAAAACGTTTAGGGATACATTTCAGTTTAAAGTCCACATCAGTTCTTTGTTTCTAGCTTAAAATATCTTGAAAAAATAACTTTTTCAGTTGATTGCTTTTTTTCGAGTCAAATATATTATTACGTGTTTGTTTCGTTCATATTCATGGTATAATTTCGGGTAATGTTTTAAATGTGATAATGGGAGAGGTTGCTTCCAGATCTATAGCGGCCATCAAACAGTCACTGGATGCATCATACTGCTTTTGTGCTTGCAAAACAACGCCTAAGTGATGCCTATACATAGAACATTAAAGTGGCTTTAAAAAAAACTTTTGAACAAGTTAAAAAAGGGATACTCTTGGACAAGAAAGCGTTCTGAAGTACGAACCATAGGGGGAGAAGGTTTACCTCAATTTCAATGGATAATTTACTTACACTTCACTGAAATTAGCTTGAAAACATACCATGATAAGTGTAATGTTGGATCGATGTTGATTGCTTCTCGCAAAACCTTTTCACTCATCACGTGATTCTTCATTTTATAATAAACAACACCCTAAATGGAAATGATAAACAAACTCTAATCAATAGTTTCATGATAGCTTCGTTGTACCAAAATAACATAGTCTTTGCATACGAAAGTTTTCATAAACACGAACAACGAGATATAACATTGGTTCCGTTCAAACCAAAACAATAGAGAGCTTAAAAGGCTGGTTTACACCATCAAAGTTCTTGTGATCAAAGTAGGAATTTAGCACAAGGAAATTCTACGTTTTGAGAAATTTGGAAGAAACATCAAAGTGAAGTAGTTCAGTGTTGAGCACTGTATAAGTTCCCTTAAGTAGTTTTGGCAAATCCTTGAAAACTTAGGATTTACCTATCTGAAATTTCTACTTCGATCACAGAAACTTTGACCACCTTTGACAGTATAAACCGGGCCATTAAGCAAGCGACTTTTTTGACAACACACGAAAGGCATGAGAAACGTCAAAGGACTGGGTCAAGTACGGTGATTGGTGGAAAACGCCAAGTTGACTTGCGGTCGACGTCCGTGTTCTCAAAAACACTGCTTGCTTAAAGTTTGTAACAAGTCTAATGATTACAAACAAAATAGTTGAAAAAAGATTTACATAAAACCCAATTCAGTTGCTATGAAGGCAAATCCAGTTTTGGTCAAGTGTACAGTAACTATACAGGTAAAGGAAAAGTGCGCGGGCGATACCTACCAAATGTTGTATAGCAGTCGTATGATGGGGGTTTACTGCAATTGCGTTTTCATAAAAGCTTTTCGCCGCTTCAAAATCTCCCTGGCTTTCATAAATCTGTCCTCGCTGAAGAATTAACACATTAAACTAAATATCGAATTTAAAAGTTGAAAAAGAGAACAGATATCTTACTTCTCAAACTCGTTATTAATCCATAGGGGGAAGAAAGAAATCAGTATTATATCGGTGGTGCTCAATAAAAGTTAATAACTTTCTCATTGATTTTCTCTTAAAATACAAGTTCGTTTGGGAAGCACTAAAGAACTTGAGAGCTGTTTATTGCAAGGGCATGAAATGACCTCAGAGTGTGGAACAAACATGCCTGGCGCCTTATTTTTCAGCACACTGTTTGGTGGTTCATATCCAATAATAATAAAACACTTTCTCGTTTATTATAATACCTGACTATTCTCATACCTGAAAAAGAACATCAGGAGAGTGTGGAAATAGTAAGTTAGCTTCTTTGACGCAGGCGCTCGCTTCACTCTGCTTGTTAAGATGAATGTACACTTCAGCTAAACCAAACAAACGCAGAATATATCAAACATGCATGGTTGAAAAAAACTGTGAGCATAAAATGAGGATTAAAATTAGCACAAGATTTGAGAAGCAATTTTGACAAAAGGAAAAGACTCTGGAGAAAGCTTAAAAAGGGGGAGGGCACGTTGTTATTACCACAGACCTAACGCGTACAATGCGCAATCCGCCCGCGTGGGCCAAACGGCTGCAATGGAAGATGATCTCTACGCCAACTATGACGTCAAAATTGACGACAAACATTGCAAATTGAGTTGTCGTTTGCCCCTACATAGTTCGACCGAAAAGACTGGTACGGGTAAAACACATCGTCAAGAATAGGAAGCTGCCTACAGTAGCAATTACAATTATTTTAACTATTATCATTATTATATGAACAGCAGGCTTAAAGGATGACGTGAAAAGGCAGCTTGCCGTTCTTGGTTGCAAACAAAAATAGTCAACGACGTCAAGATAATGAAAGAACTGAACAAATCCTCTCACCAGTATTTAGCCATATTCGAGCTTGTATCGCAAGGGCTGCTGGGATACTGAGTTGTGAGATAGATGCAGATACAGCTTCTTCAGACAAAGTGCTTTCCAAACGCACTGATGCGCCAATCGACGATGTCTCTAAAGAGAAAAAACATTTTTCGCCCCAAACATCATTACAACTGAGTATTGCTGAGTATAACCAAACCAGATATTAAGTCAAAAATCTAGCCAATATCTCCTTAATAGTTATATCATTTTACAAGTTATAAATCGTACCATCTTGGTTATCGCCCATTTCGGCCAGCGGTAAATTTTTCAGACTTCTTTTGTCGGACACAATCTTGTCTATGAGACCCGAGCCTCGCTTTGAAATGTCTGGAACTCTGAAATATGCCAGTCTCGATTAATTCCTTCTGAGCCTCCTCTTGACCAATAAACTAACTTGGCGTTAAACAACGTAAAATAGTCTGGTGCTAGACAGAGTAACATTATAAGAAAGTCGAACACCCTGGGATGCCTTGCTTCTCAATGAGCCAATCATATTTATACAAGATATTTCTAAAACTGACCTCTCAATTTCAGTATCATACAACGTTTTCCATGTTTGGAGCAGTCTCTTACACGTAACTAATGCTTGGTCGCCACCCAACCATGCTTCTTCTAATTTCACTTTTATCAACAATAATCTAGCAAAAAATGAACGAGATTTTCAGACATCATAAAACGTTAGTGATGCCTTCATCAGGGCGATTCTTTTAAAACAATGACTAACATTGTTACTCGTGTTCTGCCAAATTCTTGTTTAACGTTTTTCCACATGCAAATGCTTACATGAAGTCATCAGGATATTCTAACAAAGCAGTATCGCAGGCGTCAAGAGCTTCACGGTGCTGCAAATGAAACAGGAGCATGATAATCATTGTACAGGATAGCTACACCACAATGACCACACGCTTTCAGTAAGCTTCACTGGGCAGCGAGTGGGGGTGAAATTCAGAAGCTAATCTTATAAGAGCAAGCAAATCAAACTCAGTTTCTCATGTTTATGAATTTTTCACCCCACCCAAAACAGTTTACTACACGAATAATTATGACTTATAGATCCAGACCGAGGTAGATTCGGGGATATTTTCGCCGAATACCCCGAGCGAAAGGTCTATAAATGATATATTATATTGACAATTTGAACCGCATATGAATGAACTATCATCTCCCGCCATTTTTCAATGTTTTGAGTGGGTGCGTGTAGTCCTCGCGAGAGGTCACGTGAGACAAATATAATATAACAGTTCACAAATTTAATATCACACCCCAAGCTCGGTAATAAGAGACTGGGATGCGACACCGCAAAAAATCGACCAGTCATGTGGTACAAAATACAGCTTTCTGATTGGACAATTTGGTATAATATTGAAAAAAGAAGTCCATAATG
This sequence comes from Phenganax stokvisi, assembly GCA_025400075.2. Taxonomy (NCBI): domain Eukaryota; kingdom Metazoa; phylum Cnidaria; class Anthozoa; order Malacalcyonacea; family Clavulariidae; genus Phenganax; species Phenganax stokvisi. The sequence goes on from JAODVQ020053740.1 coordinate 3,952, forward strand.
TTCTCATGCTAACTGAAGTAGACCACCATTTGCTGTAATTCAATATTATTTGAGTATTTCATAAGTGATGCTTCCATTTATACCTTTTTCTTTGCTGACAACAACAAGACAATCAACTGAAGGGCAGCCAAGTAATTGCAGTCTAATTTTAGTGCTGCATACGCATTACGCAATGCCTTTGTTATCTAAATATGAAAAACAAAATAACTGAAAGAAAAATGAAGCATCATGTAAATAATCGGATCGGTAAAATTATGTTTTAGATTCAAGAATAATCAAGAATATATTTGAAGTATGCATCATATGAAATTCAGCGTTAAAGTTACTGTAAATAGATGCTTTGATCTTTATAGTATTTTTAATCTATAAGCAGGGCGTATAGTTACCCTATAGATTAATAAAAGAAATTGATAGACAGTTGAGTTAACTCATTAAGAGGCGAAACAATTTTTTGACGAATAAAAGCCCGTTTCCCACTGTTGTTCGAGTGAAACGTAAATCAAGCAACGTGATTGGTGCGCTTTAGAGTTTTTCGCGGGGAAACAGTTTGCAAGCCAATCACATTCCTAGATTTATCTTTGGAACAGAGTAAAACATAGTGCAGTTAAAGCCCGTTCTCCACTACGCGAAGTTGCTCGCGCGAAGAAGAAATCTGGCAACGTGATTGGCTTGTTTTCGACTTTTTGGCGGCAAATTACTTTGCTAGCGAATCACGTTGCTGGATTTATTTTTCGCTCGAAAAAATTCGCGTAGTGGAGAACGGGCTTAAATCATTGTTTGTACCTTTCTCATGTGAGACTGCGTCAAAGCAAGATGAAATAGCGCTTCTTTGTCCACCGGGTCAACTTCAAGACATCTACAGTAGAATATTCAAAACTAGTTACTTTATAGATTACAAATTTCCGACATGAAAACTTGTACGTTTAGTAAAAAAACACCAGACGTTTCCTTACTTTTCAAAGGAGCGAATTCCCTCGACATAGAGTTCTTGTTTTTCCTTATTTGTTAGCACTACAGAGAAAAAACATATTTAACATCATAAAAATTAAGCTACACGCTTACTTGCAGTTATCATGATAAAATAGATGTTAAGTCTTTTTATTATATGTGTAGTAGTCATTCAACTGATGAAATAGCCATAAACAAGTGAAAATATGTTTGATTTGCTTGCTTTTATAAGGGTATAGACCTTTAAAGTTGGCCACCATTCGCTGCCCTGTGAGGCTGACTAAAATCCAATTTTAGGTGTACAAAGAGATAATGTATTGTAGTTTGAACTACCTGTTGCAGCCTTGCAACAACAGCCAATACCAAGAGCTAAATATGCTTTCCCAAGCATTGGCGTTTTTTTCTTCATTTGAATCACACATCTTGCCATTTCAATACCTTCGTCAAACTAAAATACAGTGATGGATTTACTGGGGCGTGCGGGGGTGCACCACCCTAACGTTGGCTAGAGTAGGTGCAGGGGAGGGGTGCAAATTTCCTTGCGTTCGAAATAGTCTTGCAGTGGAACTCGAAATATACAGACTGTAAGTAGAGAATATAATTGAGATGACATTGACTAAAGTTATGCAATGCCCCTGACCAACAGTTTGACACCCACAAAGGAGCAACCACAGACTGACAACACGTCGACTGTCAACTGTCGACCGACATAAGATCTACACCAAACCAGAGCACCCCCTATAAGATTATGCTGAATCCATCACTGCTAGAACACTATAAAATTTGCATTGTAAGGTAATCTATTCTCACCAGATTAGTACAACATGAAATAACAAAGTGAAATGCATCATTTATAACTAGAGGCGTGTTGATGAGCTGACCTGGTGGAGATTATTAATGCACAGCTTGGCAGCATGTAGCAATACCAAAGGTTCATCAGGACGAAGCTCATGACATTGTTTCAAAACCAAGACAGCCATGGAAAACTAAGAGATAGATACGATTGTTACTCTTGACCCTATTAACTGAGCAACAAAGCTCTCATCGGAATCATCTGGCATCAGACAGAGAAAAACACCTTACGCTAGACACAGCAAAATCATGAATGTATGTAGTTTATATAATAAACTTAGGCTGTGTTTACACTATACCACATTCACTCGCCACAACATCTTCATTCGCTGTTAAGGAGCAGTAATCACCAGCAAATATTAACTAGGCTGAGAGATTTCTTTGTATCATTGCCATTAAATATCTTTATAGAGCATTGATATTTGCAATATTTGAGCTGCTCTGACAATTATCCAGTATAGTGTAAACAGGGCCTTAGTTTGTCAGCAACAAACCTTTCCTGCATTGGCCAAAGCCAGACCAAATTGAAACCATAAATGAAATTCCTCAAAGGCAAACTTCATTGCTCGTTCTAAACACTAAAAACAGTTTAACAGTTGTAAGATTTCAGGGGTATTCATTTATTCTTAGATATTCATTTATTTTACTTTATATAATGTCAGAAGATTCTGTTTGTTTTACTGAGATTGTTTTTGCAAGATGATTCACCGCACCTCAACAAGCAAATGAAACTGGGCATATCTTGCCAAACCAATGGTCAACAGATTATATACATGATTTCCTTCGACCATTGTCAATTCTCTTGTTTCGGCTTCCTCCCTTACGATACTTGATGTAGCAGTGCGTAAAACCTTGAGAAAGTACAACAGATATACAGGCACAGTTTGCTGTAATAAAGTTTTGTAGGAATTAAAAAATGGAAAGGAAAAATGTATGAATGACTAAAGAATATAAAACCACTGCTTACCAATGCTTCTTTAAGCAACAACAACAAAATAAGATCTTCAGTGATATTTTGAGGAGCAAAAACTAAACTAACAGAAGAGAAACTGTATGTATTAAGTAGCACACTAACTAACAGAAGAGGATCACCTATGTATTAAGTAGTACACACATTCTACTAGTTTTTTGTTTGTAAATCTCTAATTGGCTCATACTTTAAAGGTTCATCACAAAGCTATTACTTTTCATAAATTTACCTTTTGTCCCAAATTAGTGAATTGGATTGAAAGCTAGAGCTTGGGAAATGCATTTTCAAAGGTGATGTAGGACTTGTAATTTGCATCATATAACTTCTTTCACTGATGCCATTCATCAAGATCTCAATAAGTTGTTGAATTAATGCCTAAAGTAAGAAAAAATTGTTGGTACAATGAAGTTAACTTATGGTACTTTACATCAAAATACTAAGAGATACTGGTTACCTTACAATTACAAGTTTATAAGTAGTATTTTTAAGAATAGGCCATGGATGATAAGTCTATACTATAGGGCTGCGCAAACTTTAGTTTTTCAGCTCCTGCTCCGGTCGACCCAACACAACAGCTCTGGTCTCTGGCATTGTGTTTTGCAATACACTACTGAACTAAACACTTAACAATTGCATTAACTGAATAATTGAAACTAGAGCTGCAACACGGTAAGCGGTGATAAGTTAGCAAAACGAGACACTTAATTCACTTGATAGAAGGTTTTCTAGGTTTTTCGATGAAGTAAAAAGCTGTTGAGAAAGGTTATTGAAATATTCCTCATTTTATTGTCAATTTTAGAACTCCTAATATATGCATTATTATGACATTTTTTTAACATATATAAAGCGATACAGTTATTTAAAGCTGCACGCTTGTCATCTGGTATTTTTAATTTTAGGCCGGAGTTGAAAGAAATCATTCCCAACTCCGGCTGACCAAAAAGTACCAGCTATAGCTCCGGCGTCCAGCACACAGCTCTACTATATTACTTTTAAAAATTAAATGATCTGACGGGAGGAGGTTCACAAGAAACATTTTTTACTAACTTTTCTTAGATCTTGCACTGATTCATCTTCAACATTTCTTAAAAAATATCGAAGCTTTTCCATTGCTTTATCTGTGCGTCTACAGTAAAATAAATAACTTGTTGTAACTTCAAGTAATTTCAATCGAAAGAGCCTCACTCAGAAAGAATTAAGGCTTGATATCAGACAGAGTAAAATGAGAATTAAAGTAGGGAGCACTAGTTGACATTAGAGAGGTTCAGATTTGACTTCCACCAATAATATGCATCATATCTGATTGATTGACCAATTAAATGTAAGCTTAGGTAGTAAAAAGTAATGGGGGCAGTAGTGGAAGTCAAATCTGAACCCCTCTATTGTCTGTAATTGGTAATTTAGTTTTTAGCTCAATGAATATCCAGGCAATCTTACCCCTGTTTAACTGTTAACAGTATCAAACGATGAAATGCAATTTCAAGAGGTTGCCCAACACAACCATACAAATCATCACTGAATTTAAGTGAACTTGATTGACTTTGGATCCTTGACAGAGAGCTTTTACTGTCACAAGTGAGTAACATGCTTAAGAATGCGTCTGTAGCATGGTTGTAACTGTGAATTATGTCGTTTTCTTTTATTGTCATATTTGATGATCCTTGAAGTTCTTCTTGACATATGCCTAACAAAAAAATTTTAAACTCTAAATAAATACAAAATTACTTTGCTTAATGGCTGATTGTTTGACTCCTCACACAAAATCCTTTGATGAGTAAAATTATTCAGTGTACTACCTGTGGTGGACACTTCCAAAACTATTGGGGGGGAGGCCAAATTTTAAACATATCCTGCAGTATGCTAACGGAATATTGCGGAAAACATGTTTTTGTTGATATATATGTGTACTGTGTCATTTGAGTGTAAATATAAAACAGAATTCATAAGGCAATTACTTTAAACGGCTGTAATTTTTGTGATTTGGTGCATTCTCGAGAAATTTTTAGGGAGGCTCAGCCCCCCTGCCCCCCCCCCAAGTGTCCGCCACTGTGTACTACTTTTTAAAATAAACAAGTAGTGTTCACTAAGGTGGTACATGGGATATTACATGAAAACTACCTTTGATGGCAAAAGTATCTGCTGCCATTTTTAATCTTCGACGTGAACCATCAAGATTGCCTGAATCTTGTTCAATAAGAGCAACACATTTCATAGTTTCTTCAAATTCTCCTAACATGAAATTGGTTTTGCTCAAAAGGAACTGTGCATCAACCACAACTGATTGCTAAAAATCAACAAAACTAACTATTAAGAACTAGTTGACGTGTAAAATGGTAATGCATTTTAATACGGCTGCTTGTATATATCACTGTCTAATGCCAAACCATTTTACTTGCTGTGAACATTCGTTTTTAAAGTAATAAAGCAAAATAGACCTGTGTACTAGCTACATAAGTTAATAATTAACATTAATAGTAATAATTATCAAAACTCACAATTTCGTCAGAATTTTCTTGCTCGCAAATTGTGTCAAGTTTTGTCTTTAATTTCAGTAAATATATTCTCATTGGTTCGTCAATGGGACTCTCAACTTTATGTTTGTTGAATTGAATCTCAATTTGAAATTCACACTCCACCAAACTCTTATAGGCTTCTAAAAATTATACTATAGTTACTAACTCATTGAAACGTACACCCCTCTCGTCAAATGGTATAATCAATAGCAGGTTTATTTAACTGCATGCATAAATCGAAAACTAAACCTGTTTTTATTAATTATAAATCATTCGATATAAAAATTCAAAAACTTTTACATTAATACCTGACACTGCTGCTGACCGAGAGGTTTCTAAATCGTTCAATAATTTCGGCAGATCTGCCCACCTAGCATCATTTCTGGCTTTCTCGATCTCTACTTCTATTGCACGTCCACTTCTTTTCGCCATTCTCAATTATTTCACACAGATAAAAGACGAATTAAAAGGATGTTGAAGAAATTATTTGCAAAATTCTCAATAACTTTACTGCTCTTCGGTATCGGAACTAGCCGGCATCTTCGGATGGTAAAAACGAATTCGCGGCGTACGGACCAGCAAAACACGAAACGATAGAACACGAAACAACAAGTCACGGAATAGCAGAACACGGAAAAAATCAATAGACAATGAAGCAAATTTTTAAAACACAGATTTGTTTTATTTCGCTTTACTCGTGCTTTAAATTAGCATCCTTGGCATATTTTGGCAATACACGGCCCTCTCAAATAAAACCCAGCTATTTCATAACAGACATGAATAATTTTTATCTTCTTATGAATTAATTAATCAAATTCAACCACCACAACACCACTCACTAAAGAATAGCGTTTTTCTTTGCTAAAAAAACTCAGTAAAATTGATACAGTACAACGCAATAAGTTTAATAGATCTTACGCGTACTTCTAATGGCTAGCTAGCGTTCAGGGACAATAGCCTTTTTAAATTCATGTCTCGCCACCATGTAAAACGTTTGAACTGAATTTTGACACAGATATAAATCACTTTGCCTGTTAATGTGCACCTGTGCACGGAATGGTAAAGTATAGATAACCCAATTGTACCACCCTGCCACTCCAATTCAATTTACACGCGCGAGGCTCGTGTCCGTCTCGTGGAGATTCTCACGTATCGGCTGGAAGAGAGACAGACTCAAGACATCGATAATTTTGCAACTGAATAGAGCCTGATCCATTTTCTTTCGGCAATTCAGATTTTTTCCGAGCTCCTTTTTTACTACCCAGAACTTTGTTATTGACCTATACGAAAGAGAAATTCACATCTTTTGCCTTTAATTAAAAAACACAAGTATCTTAAAAGATTTAACACAATTCGCACGGCGAAACGTTTTCATAATTCTTTTCAATAATTTCAACGGAGAAGACTTCCCTTGCTCGTGCGTTTGACCAATAAGTTTTCCTGGACAAGTTACGGGTTAATCTCTTTTCAAACTGAAGTTGCTCAGCCAATCTACCTTATCTTTGCTTGCATTTTTAACGTCCGTTTTCTTGCTCTGTGAAGAGTCCTTCACACTAAATGTAAGATCATTATTGTTGTATTCAGGGAACGTTGTTTCGTAGTCTGTGTATTCCATTACTTCTGCAACTTTACACGCCTGTAAAAAATGATACAGCAATGCACAGTTACAGTAACATATGAGAGCTCGTTCGTTGCCTCCATGAGCAAGTGAACTTGCCAAGAAACTTGCCAAGGAAAAGTTGTTCGTTGTACATACGAGCAAGTGAACTTGTCGAGAAACTTGTCAAGGAAAACTTGTTCAATATGCACACGAGCAAGTGAAGGCGGCAAAAGAGACAAGAAATGATTAATATTCAACAATATGAAACAGCATATTTGGACCTAATCAAATAGTTTCAGTAAATGCATTTAAATTCTTACGTCTGGATTTTGAACAGCCAATTGATGAAGTTTTCTCCATTTTTCCTCTCTTTCTCTCTGCTTCTCCGCCTCTCTAAAAAACGAAAAAATTTCTGAAGCTCAAAAGAGGGCAACGCAAAAATTAAATATTTCTCGGATTCAAAACTATAAAATATAGTTACCTTTCTCTTTCTAGTTTGAAATTTTGCGTACACTCATTAAATAATTTCTGGTTCATTTCCATGAACAATTTTAATGCATTGTATATAAGGCCATGAATCGTTCTGTGAGAAACAGAGAAAACTTAATAGTTTCTATTGACCAAAAGACTTGCTAGAATAAACCTAGCTTTAAATAAACAAATTTCTTCCCCCGAGCAAGATTTTGAACTTACTTATTCCAGTGTGTTTTCGAGTTGATGTACAAAGATGGAAAGACAATTGGCAGTATTTGATTCACACTGTCACTAACTAAACTCATTAGATATTCATTATTCCAGAAATATAGCGCTCTTTCTGCCACCTAAACAATGTGTAAATCGAAATTCATGGAGCCTGAATTAAAGTCAAACAAAATAATGGTACATAGTGGGTGATAACCTGGGCTTCATTGCCAGCAAATTCAAGCAGTGGTCATATTCATGCAGGCAAGTCAAACTTATCATAACTTGTTTATGTGTCTTCATATCACTACTACATGTATAACAATAATAACTAATATCATCTTCGTATGATAGTTGCAAATGAACAAAGTTTGACAATGGCAAAAGCTCACATAATGTTTATTACCTGAAAATGAGGACTTGAAACACATTTTGCGAGTTGCTTAAACAAAGGATCAATGACTTTTAGAAATTCTGTTGGTTCGATCACATCAAGAATCTCTTCAAGCTCATTTAAGAACATAACCTGAAAATCAATGAGAAAAATGCTGTCATCCAATGACCTGCTTTGATGTCATTTCAAGGTTGAGGCAACTCATTATAATATCTTACCTCCTTAGGACTATGCACTTTTGGCCAGAATTTCAATAATCGTAACACAATCTGTGCAATGACAATGCAGTATTCACGATGAGCAATTTTAAGTCATGAAATGATACAAAGAATGATTATAAATAACCAGGAAAGAGCAACTAAAGGTAAATCCTACCAATTGAGTAACATTAGGGTCTTTTTCTAAGTATTGGACAATACAGTAAGCCAACTAAATATTAAAAAATTCAGTTAGTACGTTCAACACCAAAGCAATAATTGTCACCAAGCCTCATTGATACTTTACTAGTAAATGTTCCCACCTGAGGATGGTACATGCTCAAGCACTTGGTCTTGTGCAGTGGCATGAGCACATTTTGTAAAAATAATTTATGTTCTTCTTTCAGTGGTAATACAAATCCATTAATAATACTTCCCAAGATCTCGAGAAGTTCTGCAATGCCACTGTGATGCTCTGTTTCATAAATAAACCTGTGGAACAATTACAAAGCTATATACCACCCTGTTGTTCTACGATGCATTTTAGTGAATATTTTACTAGCTTTGCTGAATAAAATCCTAAAAGTCTCTTACCTATAGAAGATGTTATTAATTTGTTTTCTAATAAAAGATCGTAGCCCCAAAAATTTTCCATATATCCTGTGAAGTATTGTCTTTAAAAAATCTCTTTCCCTTGGGTCTTCTGTATCGAAAAGATCCAAAAGCTAAACAAAATGAATATAAGATATTTTTGCTCACTCCAACATAATACTCTTATAAATTTAAAGCAGAAAAGCCAGCTGCTTGAGCTATACCTTTATTATAAACTTTGCATCAATATATTTCTTTGCCAAATTTGGTTGAAAGTCTGGTGACTCCAGAATTCTCAGGAAAAACTCATAAACAATCTAAAAGTACGCACAAAAACATTCCATATATAACATGGGTATTGACAGTTATGCATCACTAAGATGTGAATTTGGCTTAAGCTCAAAAATTCCAAAAGTTAGCAGAAAACAGTGTTTATACCTGTAAATGAGGCCACGCTGCTTCTAACGATGGTTCGTCTTCCTCCGGATCATATTCTGCCCCGTTTGGGTTCGTTGGTGGAGGCAGCACTCGAAACACATTCAACGCAAACTAAAGGAGTGACAAAGTCATCAAAAATTTACTTTCAAAAGTCAAAACATTGTCAGTACTGGTATTTCAACTTTTCATATTCTTACCATGTGACAAGCTGACTCATAAATAGGTTCACTGACTACACCTCTGTTCTGTGAAACATAATCCACCAATTCGTAGAGCGCTGTTCGTTTTACTTCTTTCCACTTTAGATCACCAAGTGGGTCAGAAACAAAGTCAAAAATTACACAACATTGCCGCAGCTTTTTGATAAACAATTCTTCCCGGTCCTCTGGACGAGTATCTGATTAAAAATATAGACAGTGTAATTTTTCTGCTGTTAGACAGAGTAAAATTGTGTAGCATTTGACATTGGATAGATTAAAATACCAATTGCATCAAAAATATCCAATGTGATTCAGGAACAAACAGGACAGAAGTAATATGCAATTATAATTATTAATAATGGGAATAGAATGAATAGGAGTGCAATTAATGCCAAAACCATATGAGTGATTAAAAAATCAACCGACTATCTAGCAGGAGGTAATTGCATGACTTGATTCGTTCTATTACTTATTAATTATTCATCTTCTGTAATCAGACTGTTTTAAGGGGAAGTCTGTAATGGTTAAAATTTTCAGAATTTGTCAATTCATCCATTTTGAGAATTTTTACAGCAAAAAATGAAACAAAATTCATATTTTGTATTCTGAATGCTGACTGGCTAGTTGTAAATACTAGAGTGATTTTCATTGGCTGTAGACAAGGGTGCAATTACAGATCAGTATATGCCATTGATTACAGAAGATATATAATTATATGCAAAACAGTTTCAAAATAATGAGAACTGGCTACCAATTTCTGACCAATTGTAGATAATCATATTTGCATTAACCCTAAAGCTAAATTTTTAATGACACTGAAATCAATGAATTAAAGTGTTTTCAAAAGCAGGTGACAAGTGGTACGACAGTATTAGGTGTTGATGACGATGACATGACCCGCCTGTCTTGAGAAACTCAGCTTCTCCCAGTATGACAGCTATTTACCACGGTACAAATTCATATATCCTGCAATATGTTGACTAAAATGACAACAAAAACGGAAAAATCTCGGAAAATCGAGTAAGACTGCAAGACGAGACACCGAAATATTACAAGATAATGACAGATAGTCTGTCAGATAGCTGATGTGGATCAAAATTCATTGATCAAAAACGCTCCTCACCTTTCATTGAAGGCAGACGCAATAATTCGCGATCGACTGATATATCAAACGCTGACCCTTGTTGCCTGTCTTTTTTAGAAAGAGAAACACCATTTCCAAAATGCTTTTTCGTCATGCCCACTTCACCAACCTCCGCCTACGTAATAGCGAAAAACAGAATTTTAAATTGTGTACTCTGTTTATATCTTACACTTTGATCTTTCGCGCTATACTGCTGTCAAAATGAATATTTCCATTTGAAAGCTTTGAAAATGTCAATACTTTCACTCTACATACCCCATCGATTGCTTTCACTGTTTCCTGGCCAGGATCCTGTAAAAGAGAAGCGAGCAATGCCGTCTTAAATTGAAATATATATTCGGAAATATATCCAAAATAACAACAAATGCGTCTGGAATTCGGCGTAATATAAAACGTCAAAAATCCACAAAATCGACGCGTATTACCTCGAAATCGTTAAATTACAAGCCAAATAACCCTACCTTTTCTTTTTTAATCTTGTTTAACATGGCCAGGGCGCACGGGGCCTTCGTGATTGTAGAATTCGAAGCAAATTTATCTCGAGAAAATTCAAAACATTTTGTACAAACAGATTTTTTTCCCCGTTCGTTGTCAGTCAACAAAATCACGTGACCACACAATACGCGGAGAATATTCACATAGCGGGAAATTGGGTTCAAGTGGTGGTGGCGTCATTGGGTGGCTTGGAGATAATACACGCGTGTTTTCTGCGTGGGCTTACTAGGGTCTATTTTTTCGTATTTTCGCACGAATATTTTCGGTGGCGCATGTGTAAAATGTTAATATGAACTAAAACGGGAAGAGTTACCCTATGTAGTTGCAGTCCATACTATAATGCGTTTCTCTAAAAAAACTCGCAGACACCAACAAAAACACGACTGATGGTTTCATCTCCTGTTTTGTTTATAACATATCGAGTAGTTTTGCTCAGTGTTCAAAATAACTCTTATCAAATTTCTATTATTCCAGAAGCCCGTTAGATTGTTTCTTAGTGACAGTGAAAATTCGCGCGCAAATGATCATGACCGATATGCATGCTAGTCAGGTTAATTCATAAAGTGATCCCATGATGCTCCGTGCGTGGAGTCGTGAAGGAACTCCCTCTAACGCCGACAATGCATTGTACACAAGCGTTAGCTGGAATGTGATAAAGCTATAGGGCTTAAAAATACGCTAAACTGGCTTCGTTTTTGGCATTTTACAAATTCAGATTTTTACCTTTGTATTAATATGCGAAAACGATACATTGACTCGTAGAAAAGTTTTAAAGCTTTTATGAAGTATGATTCGAAATTGTAAAAGGCGATTCCCTTGGCACTGTTAGCAACGGTAAGAATGTAGTTCTTGATTTGTGAAACAAAGATATATATCTCCTGATACATACCACTTTATTCTAACTAACCTGTATTACGCCCTATTGTAAGCGAAAGGGTAATATCGTGCATTGTACAAATATACGAGAGGCTATATGGGGAATTATTTGTGTTAATATACCGCTATGTAGCGTGTAATATTTTAGCGAACTTCGGCGTTTTTCAACGATGTATCAAATTACTTTCTAGAACCCGAATGAATGCTTCGAAATATTTTCGAGTTCTTTTAATTTGATACATTGAACTGTGAAGGGAAATTTAACGCATCATTTGCGATATATTACTATCTCAGCTTTTCGCACACGTTTTACGTTAACATGTGCCATTTCTGTGGCGCGAAGTGTATTGTTTTAAGCCGTTAATCACTCGGAGGAATGTTCTCAAGTGCTGCAAAAAATGCTGGGCTAAAAATTTTTGGGTGTTTCTACAAGTTGTACAGTAAGTAGCAGTTCATTATGCATGCGTAATTTTCCGTTAAACAAGGTAGTAACGTTAACAGCAGTTTATATATTGGGTTTATAGTATCTTTACGTTTCCGCCATTAATAATTTAGTAGGGTATTTTGTAGTGTACAAAAATAAGGCTTTTATTTCTTTGCGCATTTCAATATATTGCAGTTTACACGACTAAATATTGCTACAGGAAACTGAAGTACACTTTGCTGCCAAAGAACAATTAGAAAGTCAAAATATTAAAAGAGAAAAACATGTTTTGTAAGCACACGACAACATTTAACAACAAGTTGAATGTCTAGACAAATTTCAGCAATTAGGAAGATAATTTCTCGGTCTAAATTGGTTGACATCTAGAAATGCTTTGCCTTTGGGCAAAACTTGATATAAATTAAACTCATAGCAACAGAATTGAAGTAGGTTTATGGATGTTGAAAGCTGTTTTGTCCAACAATTTAAAATTTTTTGCGCAATTTGACGGAGTGTACAAAGGAAAAATTAGGCTAACATGGCGCTATTTTTTCCGGAAAGACAAAAAAAGTTTTTATTAAATGTCTCTTCGGCCGTTATCAGTGCGCTTCCTTTTCGCAGCTTGCCCAGAAGTGTTCCTTGTTTAGGTAGCAAATGTTTTACATAGCTGAACGAGTTTGTTTTGCGATAAGATGACTTGGTTAATTTGTGAGTTTCCCGTCGATGTGAAATTTAGGCTAATTATAATGTTTATCCGACGTTTTATTCCAGCTTGACGCCGAAAACAAAAACATTTTAACTAGAAATACGACACAAAAAACATTAAACCATTTAAAAACGAGAACATTAAGATGTGTGAATGGTTTTTCGTGGCCAAAACATCGGTGTTTTTTTTTGTTAATGTATGCCTATTTTGTCGAGCTGTTGGTTTTTCACATAGCTTTATTTCCTGCCCAATTGAGCTGATGCTAACCAGACGTTAGGAAAAGATAACACTACGGATTATTCTTGAATATTTCAGCAAATGCGTTATGTATTCACAAGAACAAAACAAAAAAACTTCCTCGAAAAATATCGTTATAATTGGAAACAGTGTTGAAAGCTGTTGGAGTCTTTACAAACGAGCTTAAATCTAAATAATAGTAGAATCACTCTTTATAATGTAAAAGAAAAGAGTTTAAGGTGGGCGTGAGAGGTATTTACAGTACACGTATACAATACAATGTCATGGGAACTTTTTGATACAAAAAGTCATTAATTAGAACTAGTTTTGTCGCAATTTACATTTACTGTAGCTTGATATTGAGAAATAAGAGTTCAAAGCTAAGACGCCTAATGGCATTAACCAATAACCATTCATGAATAACGCCTTTGTAGTTAGATAAAGCTCTCTTTGCAAGCCCAGTTTAGCCGGTTCTAACTGCGACCATTCTCTCACGAAAACATTACGTGATATTTAGAAACGCAACCATTTTTGGTTCTAAAGGAGACTTTCAGTCATCGATTAGCAGTCTATTATACAACCCAATGGTTAAAACTCACGGCCAAAGATTAGAGAGACGTATTTGCATAAAGACTTTTATTTTCATTTTTGCAATATATCGTTTATTTCCAGGCACATCTCAATTGTTCAAATTGAAGAGATGAATACTGCAGTTGTACTTAACCAATCTTCATTTAATGCTGCTTTTCATACCAACGAATGGAGAGACGGACGACATTACGCCATCTACAATGGCTACCAAATGCCTATGAGTAAAGTCGTGCCAATTCCTCGCTTCAAGGATTTATCGTTAGGAAAGCTGGTAGACAACAACAAGTGGAGAAATGTACAAGGAAGTTATATCGGTCAAATTTCAATGGTACCCGTTTTCCCCCCGACACCTCACATCACATTAATCAAACCACCAACGGCAGAAGGATTACAACACCAGAGCAATGTATTACAGTGTAATACCATCAAAACAAAAAGTAATGCAAAGTCTAACATGTTATCAACGAAGGCCTTCACCCCAAATCCAGCAACCAAGATCCAATGTACTAATGTTTTCAAAACTACAGTGTCCTCAACGCGCTGTCAATCCCATGATAGCTTCTTGCTACAAAATCTACGAAGCCAACAAAATCCTACCATCGTCAGCCACCGATCACCATCCCGTACCAACCCCGTGAAACTTACAGAACATCTACCAGATACTTCTACAATGAGCCTAAACACCGCGAAAGATCGTCTGACAAGAAAAAGGTCATCTTCGTGGCCATCAAGCTCACGCAGTTCCAAGAAGAAAGTAAAAGATTTTAGGAGTCAGGATGACCAAATCATGGAAGAATACAAGAATTTGGAGATGGACGTCGCAAATATATTAATTAGTGATATACCTTTCGCTGTTGTAAGCCAAGGTGGGCCTAACACTACGGGAAGCGGAGCAAGGGAGCACTCTGGGGAACAACTGATGCCTTCTGTGGTGAGTAGGGGAAGGAATTATTCTGGGGAACAAGTTAAGTCTTCTCTGGGAAGTGGGGCAATAGCAACAGCGGAGACTAGTAAGAAGGCGAGAATGTCCGTAAGAGTTGATGAAAATAAAAATCAATTGAGCAGTTTGAACGAGTGGAATGAAGAACGACCAAAGGCCACTGAACAAGCAAACGGAGCTCAAAATGAAAACAGAGTCACGGAAACAGATACTTTTGGAAGTAACTTAAAAACACAAGGTATTTATCAAGAAGCAGAAAGGTTTGATTTGGGAAGCCAGAGAGTAACAGATAAAGAGAAACACGCGGGCAAGATTTCGTTGCAAAAATCTAGCCAACAAGGAAACTTGTCTGTAGTTAGCGAGGGAACAACTGTCCATGTTGCGCAAGTGAACTTGCTATCAACAACAAGTGCAGGACATCCAGAGCTTAATGCACGCGCAAATATGGATCCTGTGACAGTTGGCAGAGCCATGGAGACAGCCACAGAAGACTTTGAGAAGAATGCGAGAATTGCAGAGGTTGATAGACAAACAGAAATATCCAGTGTGACAAACGATAAAATCAAGGAAACAGTAACACAAGATGATACATCTCTTGCAAAAAGAGCAGGTGAAGAAGTCCACAAACAAGCAAACAGCTTGCCTGTCAGTACAGTGACACCAGCCAACGGAAATGATACAAAATTAGGAAGCAACACGGAGTTAAAACACTCAACAGACATCACAACGGATTCTGATGCTTCACTTCAAAATGAAAACGAGAAGGAAAACTACTCAAAGGGCCCAGTTGCTTTCACTTGTCAACTCTGTTTGATCACATTCGCCTCCACACAAGATCTCATCACCCACACGGCTATTCACACAAGCAATAGCTTCAGCCTCAAATGCAACGTGTGCACGCAAGTGTTCCGCAGTACCAATGGTTTGAAGAAACATGTAGAGTTCCATGCTGATCACCAAAAGAATTTCCAGTGCAGTTTTTGTTTCCAAACGATGTCTGACAGAGATAGTTTGGAAGAGCATATTATTGCATCGCACATGAGCAAGCGACCTCACAAATGTTCGTATTGCCCGAAGGCATTCCGAGATCCTGGTTCGCTTCAGAAACACATAAGAATTCATACTGGGGAACGCCCATACAAATGCGCATGTGAGTAGTTTTACTTTAACATATACCGTATTTACTCGTTTGAGCGCCGCGGCGCTCTTTAAATTTTCAGTGTTTTAGATGCGGCGCTTATTCGGGGGCGGTGCTCAATTGAGGGCGGCGCTCAAACGAGTAAATACGGTAATTTGTACCGCGTTGTTTGGTGGAGCTTAATTGTGTACATGAAAATATGAAAAGCAAGCAAGGTTTCAATTTGAACTTCTAAGCAAATTAGCAAGGAATCAATTCCATAAGCAAGCAAATCAACAAATTAACTGACAAACATGGAGTCCATTGAACTAACAAACAAACAGACGGACAAAAAAACAAGCAAACAGAAAAATTATGTATATCCCAAATAAACAACCTATATTTGTATCATTTTGAACTTATTTGCAATGTAAACTTTATTTCCAGCTTGTGAAAAGTCGTTTGCAGAGTACAGCTCCCTTCGCAAACACACCAGAGTTCACACGGGAGAGCAGCCATATCAATGTCATTATTGTCCCAAAGCGTTCTCAATTTCTGGCAACCTCCAACGTCATATTTTGATTCACACTGGCGAGCGACCGTATCGGTGCAGTGAGTGTAGCAAGACGTTCAACAATCCTAGCCATTTGAGAAGACATGAGAAGAATTTACACTCCAAATTGGAAGTACGTGAAAAGTAACATTATTAAATTGTAAGTGTTTGTGCACTGTTTTTTTGATGGTAGCTGTGAAAGTTAGTACAGCGATTTTTCGTGTTATTACAATCAGTAGCACCTGTCCAGAGCTTTAAAGAAAAGTTGCTCTTTATTGTTCATAGAGCATCCTACTTTAAAATTTCCGTGTTTTTCGAATTGATTGTAATAGCACTGTGGTAATAGCATATATTGGTGTGAGTTTTAAACTAATTTCTAGTAATTCTACTAATTATTTACGTCATATCTTCATATTGAAATTGTCTTAGTTTAGAGGCAAGGGCTAGTTTAGGGCGCTTCTAAACGCCAAATTTTTTATGCGCTTAACCTGATTAATATGAATGGCTTAAAAAGTCTTTGTTTAAACTGATGTGCATTAACTGCGCATGGAAACTTTAACGTTTAAATCAGGCCCGCGCATTTTATCATTAACGTTAGTCTTTTTGTATCAGCGATTTTTGAAAGCTTTACAAAAATTGTTGATTTTAGTTTAAACAATTTAATGTATAGTGTGAGTCATTTTCGTCCCAATTCCTTTTCATGTTCTAGTGAATTATCGTTTGTTATTGAACTAACATTATTTTAAGATTGATTCATGTCAAGCATGAACATTGTAACTCATTTTTTGAGTATGGGTCGGTGATTTCTATGTATTTGGAGTACGAACTAAAATATCCGCAAAAGTGAAGTGAACCCGTGTAAAACAGCCGCCATGTTTTGGCTGTTTTGTAATTTGTAATCGGCTGAGTCATGTCTGAATCACTGTAGTTGCCACTCCAGATATATAAAGAGATCACTGCTACGGGTTTAAATAGACCTTTTCACCATCATCGACGCCATCTTGAATCATGTTGCATTCTGGTGTTCAGCGGGCTGTTATTGATTCCAGGCCCCTAAAGTCAAGACGGCGTAGGTGAATTTGCTGTGTTGTATTATTAACGATATCACTGTATAAGTGTTAGTAATAACGTAGTATGTATGGCGCGAAAGTTGCACGTTTTTAGTACTAGAGTCTTAGTCCGTAGGGATAGTTCGAGGGTTTATTTCAGTTCGTCAACAAAACGAATTAACTCCATTTGTACAATATTGTGTAGGAAAAAAAGAGTTTTTTGATAAAAAAGCTTCTTTAATGTAGTCTTACTAAGCGATTATATTAATTGTGAATGTCATTTTAAAGTAAAGTGTGTAAATACGTTTCAAGATATTGCAAGGGAAAGCTACAATAGACTCTCTTCTAGTCAACAAAAGCTTTTCACTAGTTGACTGTATTAACTGTCACGTTTTAGAAAAAGTCATTTCCCAAAAATGATTCCCAAATGGAGTTTCAGGCTATGTGCACACGGTAACCATATGACGGTAACGTTTTTGAGCGTTTTCATTCGTGTTTCCACGCGAAAACGGATGCAAACACTGGCAATTTAGGGCGGAGGCTGCAGCTAATTTAATACATTGAAAATACATTCCCTTGGAAAGTGTTAACTAAGCGTTAAAACGATAAACGAGACACAAACGTTTTCGGAAACGCTTGGAAACGGCGCCAGTATGCACGTAGCCTTAGTAGCAAGATAGCTTTCTTTTGTAATATCTGTATAGTAGTTCGATATTACCTTTAATAGTTATGTTAAAAACTTTTAAACTACCACATTGGTATAATGAGCAAGTAAAAGTTATTTACTCATTGTGCATGTTAACAAGTTTTATGGCTTTCTGGCCATTTACGAACTTATACATTGGTTTTAACAGTTCATAGTGGACCTACCTTATAATTAATTATATATAGTTATGTTCTAAGACTGAAAAACATTACAAACAGTCGTTGTCCAAATTTTGAAATTCAATTATACTTGATATTAGGCTGTAAGACCTTTATGGTTAGAAGTTGTATCATAAATATTTTTTTACAATACATGGTGTTAATTTTTTTGTGTCCCGGGAAATTTGCCGAAATAGTGAACTTAAAAATCTTTGGTCTTTTAAACTACTGTTGTTCCGTATCAGTTTCGCATTATTGTGAGTCAAACGCGGTTCTTCTCGTGTGCAAATGACCTTTGTCTGAGCTCATTTGCGTTAATTTCGGCGTTTGAAACAAGCAGTGTTTGCCAAAGAGCATATGCCATTCATTAATACTCTGTGGTAAGAAGAATCCTGTATGCAGACCAAAGAAAGGTGTCCTTTTCGTGGTACGTCAGTTACAAAACAGATTCTTAATCAAGATCGATGCTACAATACAAAATTCATTGGTGGTGTATTTTTGACCTCTAAACACTTGTCATGCTGTGTACAATGTATTCAAACGTGGCGAAATGCTGCTGATTTGCATCATTGCATTCCAATCAAAACTGATTCAAAACGAATTGAGAACACTTGTCAGGGCCTCGTGCATTTTAAAGTTTTTCCAAGCAGGAAACGTCCCACGAGACAGCATTCTGGACAATTTTGCCGCGCAAGAAGTCGGAGAGCACTCGGCAATAAAACTCGAAAAATGATTGGCTACAGCACTACGAAGTGCGCCCGATTTACAGCTCTCGTGACCCCGAATTGCAGCCACCGACTGTTCAAAGGCGGTTTTTTGTTGACACTTGCCAGCGGTTGAAACAATTATGGAAAATAATTAGGATATATGCTTTACGGTTTTAAATTTTTTGGCCACAAATTGGTGTTATTTACTAGCGTGTATGGACCTAATTTGTTTAACAAAAGACGGATTAAAATGTGTTGACAATCTGTGGTGGCATTAGCAGCTGAAATAGCGGGTAAACGAGTGTGTCCTTTATAAAAGTTTTCGACATGGAATTTCAGAAACAGCTGCATGAGTGCGTGGAAAGTACTCGCGGTAAAAATGATCCACCAAGGATGAGTCGTGACGGAGCAAGTGATAAAGAGCGATGCGAGTATTTGGAGCAAGCTATAAGTTGGTTAAAAGGTCAACTGATGGAGATGAAATGTCAGGATAGATCACTCGCGAGGCAATTGATTGGATTACGGACGAAAATACAGACTATTGCACAAGGCAATGAAGATGATCAATACGCCTCCGACACTATGCTAAACACTATCAATGAAGATACTAAATTATAGTGATTTCTTTGGCTTAGAAATCTGAAAATATGCATCAAATCTCCTAGCAATTTGCTGGTTTAGAATTCTAACGCGGATACTACCGCCAGGAGAACGTTAATATATTTGCCTACGTTTTTGAAATCGAATAAAAAGAGGTATAATTAAAAGGCAAAATACGCATCCAAAAACGCGCCATAAATTATTCAAGCATTTTGATTCTACCTTTATACGACGCAAACATGTTTATGTTTAACTTATTCTATCAAAATCTGTCATATATTTTGTATGAAATGTTTAAATATATGCATGAGAACTCGGAAATATATTCATACCGTATATTATGTATTATCAACGCGTTTAGAAATGTATTTTAGTTACCGTAAATGAAAGATGAAATATTGACTTTAGAGTAATTGTTACCGCAATGCTGTTAAAACAAAATAACACTAAAATGTCGCTAATGGCTTATCTTTTGCTCAGAAAAAAATAGCGTTTTGGTTTTCATCAAAGTGCTCAAGTTTTTAAAATTCTTTTTCCAGTAAAGAGATAGCGGGCCAATATTTTGCAAAACTTAATTCATTTGTCAATTATTATTTGCAAAGAAACATTTGCATCAATAATTGAAAAGTTGCTACTGAAAATGGTATCATTTATATGTATTACAAGATTGTATACAAAGAAATTTGCTCGTACCTTCAAAGTTTACAACTCAAAACCGGTTTATGATAATATTGCATACCAAGAACTTCACCTGAAGAGAAAAAATTACAAACTTGAAATATTTGGATTGCAGTAAGCCTCACAGGGCCACATCATATTTAAAAGTATATCAAACTAATCCTTACTTGTTTATACATGTTTTTAACAGACAAGACTACTGCACATATATTTACAAAGTTCAACCTCGTTTTTCATGATAACTGCAAATTGATTGCAAGATACGAGGTACTTTTTACACACCTAATTTGATTGCCACGTTGAACAAAGCGAGTGGATTGGACACGAGGATCATATGCTCCGACTGCTTAGTTCTAATATTGCAAAAAAATACATTAGAAAACATTTTGGGGCGGAAAATAAGAACCGGGAAGGAGGAGACTGGATTATCTACAGAATGAGGTTTATTAACGAATAAAACCTACTTACATTTGCTTGATCATCTCCAGTTTCTTCAGCGACTTCAGTCCATTTTTTAATAATTCTAAGCTCTGTATTTCAAGATATTGCAAACGTCCTGAAAAAGACAAAAACCCCAAGAATATAAACCAACTTTCATTAGGAGTTACCTGTATGCTGCATAGGTTCGGAAAACATCAAATTTAAAGTCACACAACTAGTAAATTGAAAGAATTCCGGGAACACTGAGGCATGTATGGTTCTTGAGCGTAGTTCTATTCAAAACGTAATATTTCGAAATATCTTAAAAACATGTTTGAACGGCCTCCAAATGATTTTTTGGGTTTATATACGGATTGTGAATGTCTGGGCCAACTTTGGGACGTTTTGGTACACTACTGGACATTCCGAAAAATTTACGTAAAGAGACGCCCCTATGCTTTTATGAATTACGTTTTCAACTTTCTCGAAACACACGTTTTCATGGCCTGAAATTGACTTTTTTGGGCAAACAGGGCGATTGTGAATCAGTGTCTAGGCCGAATTTGGACAGTTTGCGTGGTTTGCGATAGTCTTTGAAATTTTGAGAAAATTCGGAAAATGCAACGGGTAAAATAATGAGCGAATATAAGGTTTAGTGGAAACACCAGTGATCAATTGCGCGAGCAAAATGATCACAACACTGTTAATTTAAAGCCTGTTTTCCACTAGGCGGATTTTTCCGTGCGGAAAATAAATCTACCAAACTGATTGGCTAGCATTATATTTCGCCGCGAAGCAAACCAATCATGTTGCTAGATTTATTTTCCGCGCGGAAAATTCCGCTAAGTGGAAAACAGACTTAAAAGAGACATGTGATTGCGAAATATCTGCGATGTACTGATGACGGTCCGGGCCGGCTTACGGACCGAAAGCTATGCATAAATAAATTTACGTGGTGTTCAAAGAACTCACAACGATAAGATAATTGTTACGCCTACCTTTCAAAAAATGCTGCAACGCTTTTTCTTGACAGTTTTGTATCAGCTTGTTGGCAGGGTATTCTACTTTTTCATTGCACGAATCAAGAATGTACGAAGCGACTACCCAGTAAGAGGTAAGTATAGGACGCCATAAACCAGAAATAAAATGAGAACATTCGCTCTGTTTTCTGGTATAAAATCCATCCTCACTTTTCTCAAATGTGTCCAGGTTTTTGAACTTTTCTAAATCAGATACGAAGTCCTTAAAAGAATTTTAAAAATTTTTGTAAGTTTCTCCGAGTACTTTGTACAAAGACTAGCGAGAAATCCACTGGCCGCTTCATTAAAGCCCCACACAAAATGAAAAACCTCTACCTTTTTACTGGGAAATCCCTCCTTAGCTATTTCTCCGCAAACTAGATTCCCAAGAAATTTTGCAGAGTTGTAAAGTTCATCTATTAAAACAAGAAAGAGTCTTATACGTTTGTAAAGGCCTATTTACACGGGCGATTTTCGATACGATTTTTCTCGAGTTGAACGATGTGAAAGAGTGGATAACTGGCGAATATCAGTGGCGAATATACTTGGTCCAACAATTTTGCTAATGCACTCGCCCATCAACTTACTCGATCACATCCGCCAAAAGGAGAAAAATCGCTGCAAAAATCGTTCGTGTAAACGCGCCTTAATATTTTTGTAGCTTTTTCCAAAAAGCAAGGCTACGATATTACTTCAAATATACTACCACAACAGAATTCTTGGAATAGCTAAATATGCAAAGTCACATTCACCTTCAGAAACGCGCTGTCCACAACTCCCCAAAGTTGCCATCGCTGGTACAAAGAACCAGTGAAGCAATTGATTTCGTTGATGAGCAAGTTGAAGATGAACGCAGGTTAAATTGATTAAATAATTCTTTTCTTCTACCAACAAATCAGGCAATTCATCCAAGCGAGTGTCCCGCGCATCCCCACGATCGCAAGTAGCAGCAACACTGTTTCCACCAAAACTTTCGGAATTTCTTTCTACTTCTTCTGGGTTTCCATTTGAACTTTCTCCATTCAATATAGCGCAGAGTCTTGTTTTAAATTCATCAGGAATCTGGTCCGTCTCCAGTAAAGATATCCAGTTATTTTCAGTAATGATTAATGAACTTTTTAGCAGTTGCAAACTTTCTGTTATCTCTTGATTAACATCACCAGCATCTAAACATTTATATAGCAAAACTTCAGCCAAGGTTGATCGTATGAAGTAAACCGACAGAATGGAAAGCAATAGTTTCATGGTAGTTAACTTCCTAGAGATACGTAGACACAAAGTTACGAATAACCCTTACCATTTCTGGCAACTGGTACATTCCACTCTTTGCACCATTCCAAAACCGATTTATATTTCTCTGTCAAGATTCCTATTTGAAAATTACAGAACAACTTATAAAAAGAAAAACAACTGAACATTTTAACTAAGAAATACACATTTCCAATTAATTTGAGAAAAAAACTGAGAATAATTCTGAGACAGAAAGTTTTAGTTGAGTTATAGCCACCTGCAAGAAGTATTACCTAAACGAATTCCTGTAGGATTTTGAAGTAGAATTGAAGCAATAATCATATTCGGAAGAATAACCAAATGATCTTGTAGTTTTTCCAGAATATGCGTAGCTAGTTTTTTTACAACAATCATTTCATCACTTGTGGCTTCGCTTCTAATCGATCTAGAAACAGGTATTTGAAGATTAAATTCTCCTACATTCATAAAAAAACACATGTTTGTCCTATATAAGAGCAAGTGTATCCCACCATGAAACTTAGGAAAACTTGTTCATCTGGGGCCAGTTATTCAAAGCTGGGTTAGCGTTAACCCTGAGTTAAAACTTAACCAGCTGTTTGGTTTGTGGATTTCTGTATGTCCATTTGTTTCAAAACTTTGCAAAGAAAGGAGTCTTTTTACATAGGTTAGCTTTGTGGAAAAATTTTGCCAAGTTAGTGAACCAGCGGTTAAAAATTTGGTGTCAAACTTTTTGTTAACCCAGGGTTAACGCTAATCCAGCTTTGAACAACCGGCCCCTGTCGGCAAAGCAACTTACCTGGGTATGCATGATCTCTCGACTCTGTTCAACAATCCATTTGAAAACTCTCGCAGTGAAATTGGATTTCCAAAATACATATAAGCATAGCCATAATCATCTGACAGCACAGAACGTGCATGAAACAAACCCTGAAATTAAGAAAACACAGCTCTTCAACACATTCAAAACACTTTTAATTGATATGACACTACTGTAATTTGTAAAATCTTTCACAAAAATAGACAATGAAAACCTTAAGAGATTCCTTTGGTTTAGGTACGCCAAGGAGTTCCCGTGCCATCAAGGACTCCTCAAGGACCCTGTCGTAACTAATGGTAATCGGACAAAAGATGATATCTGAAATTCTTGATGTGAAATAAAGATCAGTCAAGATCGACAAGAAACCTGAAATGTGACAAAACGCAGTTTCAATCATGTGTCCTTGCAGGAAAACCCGCATGATTAGATTTTCTATAAGGCTTCTTTTCAAGAAAAAATGGATCTGTTTGTTCAACATGCTAATGAATGAAGCTTAATTGTCAAAAAAAAGAATGCCAATTTTTCTTTGTTCTTGTCCAAATCTCTTCATAGCTTGAACTCAAATGTGAAAGTATTCTGGAAATGATTTGCACCTTGTTTTGGATGTAATGTCTTGCCAGACCTGCTCCTTGTGCCTTCAAGAAAGAACTCCATTGTCTGTCCACTATTTAACAGCAGACACTGCACATACTCAGAAAATACAGCCCAATAAAGCTTATCAGAACGGAAACTTCGCTTCATGTAGAATGCTCCACAACTTCGTAGAAGACCTCCGATAAACTTCATATTCTTGAAGTCTGAAGAGAAAAGTAAACTTTCACATAAAATGCAAAATATCAAAAAAGTCTGAAGTTGAGTGTGGAAATTTGTCATCATAAAAGTCTCTGAAATTACCTTGCGCTGCAGCAATTATGGGCAGAGGAAGTTGAAATATAAAACAGACAAAGGAAACGAGAAGGAAATCTGTGTAACTGCGATGGGTTGGCACAAATACAACAGGACACTCTTTTGATATTTCCCGCACCTGGATAAACAAACAAGTCTTGATCAAATTCGCCTTCAGTTTTAGGCTAATCTGTTATCCTAACTCGTTTGCACTTGTTACTGTCATGTTAGAGATGCAATGTTTTGTTTCATTACTATTGCCAAGTAGAAATCTTTTAAACCTTGTTTATTCCTTCTTTGTTTACTTTGATGCCAGAATAAATATTTCTGAACACTTTGCGTAAGAGGTACGCGACCAAGCGAATACTTTTCAACGTAAATGTATGTCCCATGTCCTCCAACATTGCTTTGACTTCAGCAAATACATCTTCGACTGTTTTTGCCTCCTTGGCTGCAATCTGTAATTGTAACAAGTGAAGGAAAGTCAAACGAATGAAACATTTTCCTGTCATACGCCACATAATTTTCCTCGTCTTGACACAAACTTTTTAGCCTGTAACCAAATGGTAGGTATATTCTCATCAAACGTACCTCAGTAACTGCATTCTTAATCCTTGCCGAGTGCAAAACATGTTCAATCATTTGAGCTCCATCTAAACCAGAAGTCGACTTATGATCTTGAATAGGTGATATAGGCGCATCAAACTCTTGCAAACTGAAGAATATATCACTACCGCATTGCTCTATACTTTCAAAAGCATCCATGTCGCTTAGAAGTGACACAGGAGCCGAAAGAAATTAAAATATTTTGCACAAAATTCATATTATGCAATTCTGGCGTTTAAATCATAAATCCACGTGAGTGAACTTACCAGCAAAAGAACCCCCCCGGACTAAATTTTCTTTTCATTTTTGCTGATACTTTGCACAATTTTCTTTCAAATTTGCACTATATTCTTAATATAAATAATAAATTAAAGGTTAGTCGTGTTTAACAGTTTAAAAATTCCAAAAAAACAGCGAATCTTAAAGCTCATAATGATAAAAACAAACTTGCATGTAAGCAGAACCTCCCGGAAATACCTAGTCAAATATGGTCGACAGCGCAGTTGAATTTGATAAAATAAGTAAAGCTCAAAGTTTGGCTAGTTGTTTAATCCTGGCCATATCTTACGTCCTAGTATTTTACATTAAGAAACCGCCATATCACCGGTATGTCAAGAAAACAACTGGGCTGAGGAAACAAAGAATTTAGTGCCACAATTTGGTTACCACAACAGCAGTTGTAATTTCAATGTGCTCGGCTTTTGCACGTGTAAAGGCTCGTTTACACGGCCGAGTATTGCTGCGATTTCTCTCCTCTTAGCACATGGGGTTAAATAGGTTAATTGACAGGAGCATTGGCAGTATTAGTGGATGAAGCATATTTGCTAGATCACCACTCAATAATAGGGATTTTAAGTAACACAGTGAATGTTATTTGAAATCTTTATACACTCTATCACACCTTTGAAGACGAAAAAATCCCCGTAAAAATCGCCCTCGTATAAAACGGGCCTTAAAAGACATTCATCGCAGTATTGGCAATACAGTCTGATGTGTCTTACTTTCCTATTTTACTCCATCTAATACTGGACATTTTCTACTTCTCAGTGACCAGGGGTGACACCCTTGAAATGAGTGAATGTTTGAGTGTCAGTGAAAAGCCTAATGAACTGAACAAAATTTTACATCTGTTTTTGTGTTTTATATAGCGATCATCCACAAACAATAAAGTCAAGATGCATTCGAGCTGTTGGCTTTTGTATCATAGTGCCTTTCTATCTATATTTTTTGTCACGAAAATCGCCTGAAGTAACTATTAAAAGCTATGAAAATACAATGCACTTCAGCAGCTTCATCATTGATTTACTCAAACATTTCACTTGTCTGATCTTTATGCATTATTCTTGCCTAGGGTGTCTCAATTTGCAGATGGCTTGGACTCCACCTTAACAATATTGCAGTTGCTGCCATCCTTCCACTCTCATTAACAATGGTAACATTTGAATTGCACATCTTTTAATTTTTTCAGTTTTTAGAACAAAAAAGTATCTGGAATTGCCATATTCATTTTGTATTCTTCTAGATTCTGTTTGCTGGTCCATTAACTATGATGCTTTTGACAAATGAACTACCGTTCATGTCAGGTTCGCCACTGAAAAATTTACAAACTGGCAAAGCACTAGGCTAAGATGTCATTGTCTCATTATCAAGTATTTCAAGTTGCTTTATAATTCCAATTTGTAGGATTTTCTCTGTCCATGGACTTGATAAGTTTGAGAAATTTTCTAGTTGTAAGTAAATTCTTGTACCTTTGCATCATTGCTAGTTTCAATCTATGTTAAACTCTGAAAACAGTCAAATAAACATCTCTACAATTACATTTATGTTTAGGCACCATTGACAGAAGAATTAATTTATAGAGCTTGCATGATCCCATTGCTTGTTCCTGCATTTGGTTTAACCTCGGCAGTTTTTATATGTCCTCTTTTGTTTGGAGTGGGTATGATGTAATGAGCTTCATTGTTCCCAACTTATCTCTTTTCTCTGTACAATGTCCAAGGGAAGCTTATGTTTGATATTTTTGTGATTTAAGTACTAGTCTTAACTCTGATGAATATTTTTTGTCTAGCCCATTTTCACCATGCTGTTGAGAGACTGCAAGCCAAAGAAAATGTTCTTTGTGTGTGTTTAGGAACAAGTATGTCTGACAAGCACTTGTTAACATCTTTTTGATTGAATGAGTAAATTGCTTAATAGCATGTTTTTTTTTCATTGTTAGTTTTCCAATTCAGTTACACTACTCTATTTGGCATATACTCCGCTTTTATATTTGTCAGAACAGGTAATTCTTAAAATCAATGATTTCTCTTTGGTCATATGATTCAAACCATTTTATGTAATTCCGCAGGCCATTTCATTGGTCCATTTATATGTCACAGTTATTGCAACTACATGGGAATTCCAGACTTTGAAAAAATTCCAAATACAACATACCCAAAAGGTGACACAGACTAAACTATCAAAATTAATCCTTATTCTCCTAACAATGGTCCAATGCTGAGTTTTTATGAAATCCATGGTAAATGCCTATCTTTTGTCTTTTAGTTGTTGCTGCAATGTTTGTAATTGGATTGATATCGTTTATATTTCTACTTATGCCATTTACGGAACCCAGACTATACAATAGCATATATTTCTGATGAGAATAGAACTTTTGTATATACATTAGTGAAAGAGAATGCTATCTAGGAAATGAAAAATCCAGTGTCAAATGAATTATCAATGATAGAATCAACATGATTTTTTGATTGACTTTGAAAGTTTGCATTGAATGACCAGTTGCCATGGGTTAGCTTCTGTACTCTTTGGAATACTATATTGGAGAAACATTCTCAGAGATATCATAAACGCATTTCACGTTAATAAAGTAGCACTACTAAAAAGAACGACTAATTCTTACATGAAAAATCCCAAGCAAGGCAACAAAGTTTTGTCAAGAATTATCTGTTCTTAGTAGTGTTAGATTAATATTGAAAAGATCCATCAAAAATTTTCTTCAGTTTTGTCAAGCCTCAAGTAGTCCTTCAGACTGCAAGATTAGTAATAATTTTGTCTTAAAACTTATTACTAAAAGATGTAACTTCAGCTGTAGAAATCAAAGTCACCATCATCATCATCATTGTTTCCTCCATGACTAATCTGAAGATCCACTTCTGATTCGCTGTCCGAGTGATTCCAGAACCCTAGACAAGAAATATTTATAAATTCAGTGAAACATTGAGCCAGTTTCCACCAAAGAAAATTATCGGCAAGGTCAAATGAACAGGAAAGGCCTGTCTTTGCATCAAAGCCATTAGTTCTGATTCCTTTGTTTCCCACAATTCCAAACTAGACCATCTCCTTCATTTGATTAGGGATCAGTGTAATTAATCAGCAAACGTGACCTATACGTACCTGCTTTTATACGAGATTTTGTGTCAGTCTCCCCCCTTTTTGCCTCATTCTTCCCTGTATCTAACTTCTTATCCACAGTAGACACTTCTTTCCCCTCTTTCTTTTTGACATCTTCCCTGGTCTCTACTTTACCTGCCCCAGGCATACTGGGTGAGTAGCTTATGTTAGGTGACAATGGTGGTGATAATGACATCTCACTAGATTTCAATGAAGCAGACAGGCCGCCCTCACTCTCTGTCAGTTTCCGAGAAAGAAACCCTTCATTTCCTTCATCAGAGAGCACCCCCTTGCCCCTGAAGCTATTTCCAAAGTTTTCTCTCTCACCACTGTTAAACAAAGACAAAGTAGGTTTACTTGATTTTGCTGGGAGCTTTGTTTGGTTTTCTGAATCTTGAAGCTTTTGTGGTAGACTACTTTGAGCTGTGTTGTTTGCTTCGGGCGTTGTACCTGAAAACACAAAGTGAAAGATAGGTGCCAGATTTCAAACATAGAATGCAAACTTTGAGTGCTTAATGTATGAAAAAATTAGTATAGTTCTGAACCTTGCAGAAAATCATTCTCCAAATCATCATCTTCATCACTGACATCAACTGTACTCAACATTTTTTGATAAGCAGCACTTTGTGTCAGTGGAACGCTTTGTTCTTCATCAAAATCTTCACTGTAGGACATCACACTTTCCTTTGTCTTAGTTTCACTCTTCTCCTTGCTCTGGGTAGGAACAGATACTGAACTAGACTTTCCTGAGGAAAAAGATAGTTCTTCTAAAACAACAGAGTTTCCATCTTCAATCACTCCATTCTTCACATCTTTACCAATCACTTCTTTACTCAGTTGTCCCATTTCTTTATGTTCAGCTGTCTTCAAAATATTTCCCTCTTCAGCTTCCCTGCTGCCTTCCTCTCTTGACTCTAGACTTATGGTATCTTCCTCGATAGAAACATCCAAGCTCTTTCCACTGATCTTCTCTTCAAATCCTTGATCCTCTTTCATTATACTTTCAGCATCTTTAGTAATGACCTTTTCTTTGTTGTTAGAACCAGTGGCCTTTACCCCTCTGATAGTAACTATACTCTTTTCCCTATCATCTTTAGTCTTGCTCTTACTAGATTCATTTTTTAACTCTTCTGAGCAAGACAAGTCATTGGAGTGGGTAACCTCAGGCAACATCTTAACACCAGCATCTTCATTGAAAAAATCATCTCTGCTGACTACTTGACCTGAGTGCTTTGTTTCATTCCCTCCAAGGGGTGAATTCTCAGCTGATTCCTTATGCTGATTGATCTCACTGCTTGCTGGGCTACTACTCTCTGATACAGACATCCCATTGTTCCAGCCGTCACCCATCTTTAAACCATCACCTTGCACAACCTTCTCCGAACCACTTTTCCCTAGCCCTAATTTCGTTTCCTCGACCTGATCTTGAAAACCCCTTGAACTGAAATTAAATTCTTGTCCAGCCATCACACCAGCTGATACAACAGTTGGACTCATAAGCTCTCCCAACGCATCATCTGACAGTTCGGCACCACTTGCTTGAAAATCACTGCCACTATCCCCAATCAAATCCTCAATGGCATTCGATTTACTGCCAGGCACTTCTTTTGGCTTTTCAGATGTCCCGAACTCATTCTTCTGAAAGTGTCTAAGCAAATTTCTCCCTGTAGAACACTCAGAAGTTGCAAGATTTTCAGAGGCCTTCTGGCTAGGCATTCCACTGCCTGATACTCCAGTGACATTTTTCTGACACTTGTCTTGTCTTGGCGAATTCTCTGCTTGAGAATCCTTAAGACTAGCAATACTTTCAAGAGCTTCACAAGTTAATATTTTCTTTCCTGAAGCAGCATCATTTCGATTAGTTTTCTTTCGCTTCTGTGTATTCATTACTTGAGAGTGCTCTGTATCTATAAAGCTACTGTCAACTAACTTCAAATTCTGTGGTGCTCTTTCTCTAGAGTATTTAGAATGACTACCATCTTGGTCAAGAGGCAAACTGCTTGAAATATCACTAAACAAATCGCATGGGTCTCCTTCATATTGATGTATAGTAGGTAAACTTATAGAGTCAGTAGCATCCTTGCAACCAAACCCACTTCCATCGCTTCTCAACTGCATCACTCTGGCATCTTTTCTCGGTTGAGTTAAATAATCAGTGTCAATTGATCTAAAGTCCTCAAATTTCTCAGAATTTACAGCACCATCGTTTTCCTCATCTTTAGGCATGACACTTGTTTCTTTGCCAGGATGGCTTAAATAGCTGCCAAGCTTATTTCTAGGTTGTTCTGAAGCACCAAAATGTTCAGAACATTGCATAGTGTGCTCAGTTGTGTCTTCATTATCGGTACCAACAATGAGCTCATGTTTTAGAGCCTGTAGACTCTCTTTAGGAGAATGTGCAGTGTCATCCTTAGTTTGACCAGCGTCTTTCGGCACCTTGTTTATCTGACTAGTTAAATATCCTTGCTGACCAAATGATATTTCAGTTGCATGACTACCAGTGTTGTCTCTAGGGTGGTAGTGCTTTAGATCCTGGCTATTTCTTGTTAAACTTTCTCTTTTCTCTTTCTCATCATATGATACATTGCCCAAGCTACCTTTCTCAAAGCTATCTTGCTGGTCTTCTTTACTATACTCCTCAAATCTTCTGACCTGCAGGTCTGATGCAGTCCAATGACCATAGTTAGGTATACTCCATCTTGGACCACCATCCTCTTGCATTGCATGGTAATATGGGTGGTGGTACCTAGACGAAAAAGGATACATTCCAGGGGGGGCATGAGGGTACATCCCTGGTGGGGATAAATGTTGCGTGTACATCCCTGGTCCACCATTGTACATACTTGAGCCATGATATCCAAAGTCACTCCTGGGTAATTCTGATGAGTCCCATGACGAGAATTCCATTTTATCTTCAAGAGATGACCCAAGGTTATACATTTTATTCCTTGGGGAATCAACTCTGTCTCTTGAGTATTCCATTGTGGACCCTGACCTACTTTTAGGATACTCCATATTACGCTCATATGGTCCTGTTGAGCCCTTGCCAAATCTCTCTTTAATATCATGAAATACCTTATGATCATCAAAATATCGCATTCTACCTCTATGAGATTCAAGTCTATCATTATGCAATCCTATCATATCTCTGTTATAACCATTTTGCTCCTCAGTATGTCCTATTCCACCTTCAAAGTGCTTTTTGTGCTTTTGGGGATTGCTGTAAGAAGGGGATTCTTCTAAATCTGTCAAACTTAAAGGGTGTCTCTTAGCTTTGTGATGGAAAGATGACCCATTTTGTTGAGCTATAGGGTGGTCGAGCTGGCGTTGAATGTTTTTAGGAGACTGTTTCTTTGCTTCTTGCCATTTTCTAACATCTTCTGTCCATTTGGGATAGACCGATTTCACGTACTTCAGAAATTTATCCTTAAAATATATTGAGATGTCAATCAGCACCTTTCAAACTAAGACTAAACTTTTTGTTCAAATAAGTGGAGCTAATGCAGTTTAGCAGACAACTTATGCCGCTGACCACTACAAAATATATATTTTTTTAAGAACGATGAGCCTGCAACCCCTACGGGCATTGTTAATATAATATATTATTTTTTAAGGTGTCCACTAAACTGCATTCTAGCGAACTAAGTTTCAAATGAGTGCAAAATCAACTTGCATGCAGTGTGTCTACCTTGGCATGATTCAATCTATTTTCATCTTGCCTTTGTTCAATATTGAAATGTTTCATTTGTTGTTCAAGGTTGTCAATATCTTCAAGCAATTTTTTATTTCTTGCAAGACTTCGTTGTTCTTCTTCCAACAATCGTCGGTAACTTCTCTCTGCCTGACTATGCCTCATGATATATATTATATGTAACAATGGTAACAACACAGCACACCTTATTTGGTTGGTGTCAAAACTGAAAAGTGTTATTTCGAGACATCATTCGCTACCAATAAACAACCAAACTTTACTTTAAAACTCATTATCATAGATATTACATTACATAAATGCATTCTACAGGATACTACCAGCAACAACCGAACAGCACACTTGATTTTAAATAAAAATATAGACATATACTTCTCACTCGAGAAATTCAAAATTCAAAATGGCCGCCGAAGCCCAATTTTCCCCAGTCTTCGAATCCTGTCGCGCGGTCATAGTGAGAAAGATCAGCGCTGTAGAAAAACTTCATGAGTTTGGTCTAGAAAAATGCAGTATTATTCAACTCTTATAAGAATAAAATACGACTTTTACCGTCATTATTTACACGCAATTTTATCACTTACTATAAACGTATTCCATTAGTAAATTAAGCTATTTCCAAGCTTAGTCAAATAGGCGAGTCTGGTTTCCAGCCCATGTGATCATAAATAGCAAAGAGATCTCAAGAGCAGAAATACAGTTAAGGGCAGTTGCAAATGAAGAAACCAGGCTTTCCAACTTACACCAACACAACAAGTATGTCAACAACATTTGACAGATAAACTCTTTTTAAAAATCTTTTTCACACATACTCTTTGCAAAAGAAATACACACAAAAAATAGCTTTCTTTATATCAAGCTAATTTTCCACAACGACTGCAAAAAAGATCTGTAGGTAGAATCCACGCTGTGCATCGACTACACGAGCGTGTATCGCGTCCATTTGAAGAATGAACTCCCATTTTACCTGCATGTGGCCTCATATAAGGATAAAATGGTAACCTCATGTTATGTCGTCGGGGAGGAAATATATACGGTTTGAACATTGAACCACCAGAAAAAGTGGCGGGAAAACTCGCAGGAATGAATGGGGGTATGGCAGATGAAGGTAGATTAGATGGCAAAACTGAGGGTGAATAGGGGACAATTTTGTTGGACACTGGCGAGAATGCAGAAATTCGAGTGTCGTTCGTTTTTCGATCGGAATCAGGTGTCAAAATTACGGAATTGGCCGTCGACTCCTCGGGACTTACAGGAGGAGTTGGAAATCTGAGCATGCCGTTTTCAAGCATCAGTGATTCAGTGGCACGAACCAAATCATTATCATAAGCTTTCAAAATCATTTCGAGTATCGATGCGTTGTGTTGAGGGAAGATGCGCTGCAAAATCTCCACAGATGAGTTCATTTCTTGATTCACTTGCGTGCTTGCGTGTTCTTCTACTTCGCGTTTTCTCGCAAAATCATCCGGCTCTTCCTGCTCCGAACTCTCCGATGTGTCGAGCCATCTCGTGATTGGATGATTCTGATACACGAATACATCTTCACTTGGCACGTCTTCGGTGACTTTCCGGTCTTCCAATTTCTCTTCATAATCAACATTGCTGTTACAAACACTGGAAGCCTCATTGAATTCTAAGAGAAATAAGTTTCTTAACAAAAACTTGTAGGTCAGTGCCAAGTAAAACCTGATTTTCATTGATCATAATTCATCAGCGATGTCTGACAGTGACCATTGATAAATAAAATCATTTTTCCCGTGAAGTCATTTTGTTCTTCATTGATAACTGACAAAAGATCAGAGAACATCGCAGTTGAATTACGTTACATGAAAACCATTGAAAACCAAAGTTCAATAAGAGTTCATGATGACCATGGCACAAAATTTCAGGCAGGAAATTTGGCGACTTAACGAGACGTCATGTGTAAAGAATCTGTCACACTACTTGTGGTCTTCAAGGGTTTCCATTCATATTCAAATTAGCCGCGAAGTGTTAAGAATTAACGTTTCAGTTCGGATGTTTAGACACTTCAAATGATTGATTTTGAATACTGATTGTTGCGACCCCACGGGAACTTCACGACCAGGAATTGTCAATAAACTTGGGGAAAATTTGGAAGTGTTCCGCTGTAAATACTGTAAATTTTTATCCACACTATATCACGCACTAAAGTAGTTTAATCTTTACCGTAGAGTCTGGTAATAGACTTTCAGACTCCAAAACAGTACAATTGAATTCAAAAGTTACAGAATAATGAGTACTGTGCAACGAATGTTAAATTGTACCACTTTCGCACCACAACGAAACCACAGTCATACAAAACGCAACAAAATAGTAACAAACTAAAGTTCACCGGCAACTAGACAATTTTTCTACTGTACTAGCTTTTTGAATCAAACACATCCAGCAAAAGCTGAATATTAGAACTACTCAGCCATTTTGACGTCAACTTTCAGAAAAACTGGTACTTAACCATGTGTTGCAAATGTCGCATTTTAGGAAGTTAGAACTGATTAAATGTGTATGGTTAACAAGTATGTTACTGATTACCAATGAAACGAATTCTAAAATTTAACCGAGCTTTTTGACTTTATCAGTGGCTTTGAAACAACATCGAAAATCTGCATGTCGGTAAAGAAATATTTATAACGAAAACATGTCAAATATTTGCATTCCATTATATACCTTCTTGTTCGTAAGAGCCACTACAAGATGTCTCTTCATCGTTCTCTTGATCGCATTTGACCATCGTATTCAGTTCTTCCTTGCCTTGAGATTGAAACCGAGCTCGGAGTGTCTCTTCTTGTGTTTGTTGCCTACGAAGTGCTACCTGGGCGGCCATAACTCTCTGTCGTTCGGCGATCAAAGTACATTGAGCGCACGTACAATCACGCCATCGACAATAACGCTTGTGCCCTTTTAACCACGATACCACGCCATGGTTTCTACATCTTGCACATTTTGGTGCTCTTGGCGGCTTGCGTTCTGATAATCCAGTCATGGTGATATACGAATCACTGTCGCCTTCCATGTTGATAGCAAGAAGATACTGATTCAACTCTCTAAGCTTGTCAACTGCTTTATGCCAATATGTGAAATGCTAAGTAACCACTGCTTGACGTTTCGTTATTGTGTGCCAAAGTGATGCATTGTGTCAAAGTGTTTACTCAAATCGCATGCAATTTACACGCATTTTGTGATTGGCCCGCAAGGGAATTCCATTGTCAATAAACGGGACAAGAAGTTATCTAAACAGTCGTCGACATCCAAATTATAGGATAACAGATTAATATCAGAGAAATGAAACACGCTTCGGTCCTCATGAGAAACACGCAGGCGTGTGCCGGGAGAGTTTTAATAACACTTTCATTGATAAAGTAATAAAACTTTTGAGATAAATATAATGAAGACTTGTCAGGCGGCACATACGCCAGACATGAACTCGTATATGCTAATAGTTTCAAGAAGGATAAAATGCTTCAAACTAAAGCGCCGAAAAAACGAATACAAACACAGTCTACCAGAAGATATCGACCGATTACAGCGTCCTGCGTCAGACTAAACTGAATTGCAACAATTTTTTATAGAACTAAATTTTTAGCATTACGATTCCAGTAGACATATATAGATAAGTGCTGCTGGAAGCCACAACAGGAAGAGCGTAAACCATAGCCTTAACAGTGTTTACCCAGCATTCGTTTCGCTTGTAACATTTCGCATTTGAAATTGAAAGCGTAAATCCGTCTATGTGTATTCTTAATCCCGAATATTGACTCGAATTTTTTTTAAAACCCCATTTAAAGCGGCCCGACAAGTTGACTAAATCTCATGAGAATCAAACAAAACATTAAAAAACAATCAAATTCGGAAATTCTTTCGGCACGCATTTCATAACGCTGTTTGTTTAAAGATTGAAGGATATATGCAAACGCTTTAATTAAATTTCGCTATTAAAAACAGTTTATAAAAGCGTGTAGGCAAACATTGGTTGTTACTGTGTAACTAATTCCGAATAGCTCGTAAATCATGTTGCGTTTTCTAAAAAAGCATTGTTTATTTTAAAATAAAAGAGTATTAATTTCGAAGCATGACTACTTTTCCATTTAGTTATACTGATACATATTTAAAACAATACAAGACAATCTATTAAAGTTTATCAAGTCACGCGATATTTGCACGATTACTGTGAGCTCTCGACCAATAAACGCAGGCGTTATTAAAAGGTCACTTTCTAGGAAGAACAGCCGGTTTATAACTTGTGCAAACCATTTCTACATTAGCGAGCGAACGACATTTGCGTGGTCGCCCAGCTGTTGATAATAAAGCGTTTTTAATGCAACATTTAATCACAGTATCTTTCTGTAGAAACTGATATAATTTTCTCATAAAGCTTTCGCTTTGATATTAAATATAAACAAGCTGTTATTTAATAAAGTCGCTCTCACGACACAACAGCGACGTTGCGATAAAAATCTTATCTAAGGCAAAAACTAGTTTTACACAGGAAATTTTTTCATCAGAAATTTTAATTTAAAAAACTTAATCAGGAGATTTTTTTTCCCAAAAGTAGTTTAAGAAGTCGTATGTAGTAGCCGAAAAAGACATTTATTCGTTAACAAAAGTACACAGCACCACAAATATGACCACAAACTTTCCCACCATCTTACGTCATTATGTTTCCACTATGACAGGAGCATCTTCCTCAGGATCCTCGTCAAAATTCCACTGAAATCGCTTCGTTAAATATTCTTTGAATTTTTCCGTTTTCCGTTTGAGTCTGTCCGACACATTCGATTCTCTAACAGTCAAGAAAAATCTCTGCGAAGCAGAAGAATAATAAATTGTTGAGCTTTCAAATAAAATTTGTTTACAAAGTATATCCAAATAATGTTTTATAAGAAAGATGTCATTGAGTATTTATTTGCTTAACGTGTTTAATGTCAGGTTATATGTCATACAAAGCAGTTATAACAGTTACTCACGAAACCTCACTCAACGTTATTTTCCCACGGTCATAATATATCTTTTGTAATATTAATTTTCATTTCAAGTGCAACAGTTAAACATCCAAACTGCATGACATTGAAAGACAGAGAGAAATATACGAACAACGCAATCCTTTTGGCCCCAGAAAGCCAAGTGTGCTTATCGCATTTATTCTATTAAACACCCTGGTCGTTGAATGAACTTTTTTATTTAAAACTTTTTTCCTATTCGAGGTGGGCGCTAATTGGAGATCGACGCTCATTAATATTTTACGACTTCGGTAAGTCAGTCTATTTACCTTAAATAAAACGATACAATAACAAGCGTTAGTATTTGCAAGAAAATAAAGCTTTAGTTGTCTACTTATAATTTCAGTCAATTTTAATTTCATTGTCACTGGGAAAACCAAAGTTTTCTTCAAAAACTTATATCAATACAATATCTACTATTCTAGTGTAAACGATGTTTTGATTGGTTGATCATAACGAATACGAAACGCCATTTTGGACAAATTAGAATGAATTAGAATTACTTTTGTTCTAGAATGTCAATCACTAAACCGGTTTAAAAATGTTGAGTTTACTTACATGGAGATTATCTACCAAGAAATTGTTTCTCGAAACAATGTCAACAAAAAAATCTTGTGGAGTTTCCAATAATTGAAAATGCATGACACCTTAAAGAAAAATGCATGCTTGGTTACATCGCACTTGAAGAGAAACCAATTTCATAAAGCGGTATTTATCAAGTTTATAAAAGTTCATGAAGTGTAGCAATCTGTTCAATGTTTCATGTTCTCTACTGTCGACACGTTTTGTTAATCAAAAATTTGGAATTAAAAGCAATGAAAGTTAAGATAAGATGAAAAGTGCTAAACAACTGTGAGAAATATCAGGTGTTCAATTTCATTATACTATGATAATCAGTGGCCTCTTCAAATTGTCAAACTTCCTGAAGACAGTGTCAAAATTGAAGATGCAAAGCAGCGGCACAGACAGCTCAACAACTGAGGGGTCTGTATTTATATATCCTTGAGTACTCATCGTAATAACAATCGCTTTTAGTGATGCACCGATATGGAAATTCACCGATATTTCGATAACCGATATTACAAGGCCGATATTTTGCCGATACTGATACCGATACCGATAGTCTACTCTAGTTCACAAAACTCAAAGATGACATCATAA
>JAODVQ020053741.1:0-19026 GCA_025400075.2 Phenganax stokvisi
CTAGTAATGCATGATTTTTAAATAATTATATACATCTTTTTTTCTTATTTCTTGTAATAATTTGCTTTGAGCTAGTCAATATGTTCTAGAAAAATAATTTAAAATTATATAGAAGAGTATACTTCTTTTTAATTCTAGTAATAATGTGCTTTAAACTAGTCAATATGTTCTAGAAACAAGATTTGAAATTATATAAACAAGTATACGTTTTCTTAATTCTAGTAATAACGTGCTTCAAACTAGTCAATAAGTTCTAGAAACAAGATAAAAATTATATGGACAAGTATACTTTTTCTTAATTCTGGTAATCACTTTCTTTAAACTAGCAGTTATACTCTGGAAATAAGAATGGAAATCACACAGATCAGTGTAATGATACTAAACATTAGTAATAGTTTTCTTAAAACTAGGAATAACGTTTTAAAAACAAGATTTGCGATAATACAGATAAGTATTTTTTTACTTGATTTCAGTAAAAAAATCAGTATCTTGTACATAGATTTATTCTTAAAATAAGAATTGCGTATATCTTATTTCAAGCACTGAATTTCTTACTAAGAATTATTTGCAATTCTTGGTAAGTAAAGACTTGCTTACTATACAGACAAGTAACATTTCGCTTGTTTTAAGCGAATAACAACTTAATTTAAGTAATTTATTTCTTTAAATAAGAATGTAAAATTTGCTGTGTGAACATGCAACCACCTTTCATTTTCAAATATGATTTAAATTATCAAAAAATAAAGCTTCACTGAAAGTTTTAAAAAATTTGACCAAAGGAAACAGAATATATGAAACGCGTTCCAAAGTAAATTGAACAATTCCAAAGTTGTATTTTTATAAAAATTTGCAATATTATGCGGAATTTCCCTATTTTCCTGCAAATATCGACAAAAAATTGTAGGTCAAAGCAATTTATCCGCAAATTTGAAAAAGAAAACACCTATTTTTGCAACATATTAATGATATTTCTGTCATAAAGAACTTTTGAATTTTGCAAAGTGCAAGAGTTGCCCTACCAAAAAGCCACTTTTAATGTGGATTTCGGCAAACTCTCAGAATCTTGTCTTCAAAACTACAAAAAAAAAAATGAAGTTTCGGGAAAGCAGCCATTATTTTGGTGAAAAATGTTATTTTTTGCAGAATATGGCTTGGAATACTAAACTTTCCGCAAATCCCCATGATTTCAAACAAAACTTTTGACTACAAAACTAAATTCTGCGAAAAGTAAAGAATCTACATATATTTTTTGACTGTTATTTGAAATTTTGCAAATATTAAAAATTTTGAATAAATTTATGACTGCTCTTCAAAACACTGCAAATAGTAGGAGATATATTTGGAATATCTCTTGTTGTCGATAACCCAGTAGAACATGTAGGAAGAAGCCATAAAAAGATTCTAAAATTCGGATTCTTGAATGCGTCCGAATCTGGAAAATAAGACAGCTAAAAAGGATGCCCAAATTCGGCTTCCCAAATTTGGCCAGAATGCCAGAAATAAAAAATGTCAGAAAGTAGCAGAATAAGCTAGCCAAAAAGGATGTTAAAATTCGGCTTCCCAAATTTGGTCGAAACACCAGAACAACAAAATATTAGAAATTTACAGAATAAGCCAGAAAAGGATGCAATAATTCGGCTTTCAAAATTTGGCCGGAATGCTAGAACAAAAAAGAAGCAGAAAGTTGCAGAAAGAGAGAGCCGGAAAGGATGCCGGAATTCAGCTTCCCAAAATTGGCCGAAACCCTAGAAAAAAAATATTAGAAATTTGCAGAAGAAGCCGGAAAAGAATGCTGAAATTCGGCTTCCCAAGTTTGGCCAGCATGCCAGAACAAAAAAATGTCAGAAAGTTGCAGAATAAGCCAGCGAGAAAGGATGCCGAAATTCGGCTTTCAAAATTTGGCCAGAATGCCAAAACAAGAAAAGTGTCACAAAGTTGCAGAAAAAGCCAGACAGAAAGGATGCCGAAATTCCGCTTTCCAAATTTGGCCCAAACACCAGAACAAAAAAGATATTAGAAATTTTCAGAATAAGCCAGAAATAGATGCAGAAATTTGGCTTCCCAAGTTTCGCCAGCATGCCAGAACAAAAAAATGTTAGAAACTTGGAGAATAAGCCAGCAGAAAGGATGCGGAAATTCGGCTTCCCTAAACACGAGGGGTAGGTGGTGATGAAACAGTGGATGGATCATCGCAGTGAACTTAATGTCTCAAGCAACTCCTCACTTGTTCACCAATTGGTGTGATAGTTGTATATGCATTGTAAACTTATTTACTAGATATTCGTGGGAACGATCATTTACGTTTGTGTAGATAAAAACAAATCTTTCAGCCTCCAAAAAAGCTGGCTTACTGCTTCAATTTTGTGGCACATCTAACAAGAGTGTACCTCGGGTTGTTCATGGCCTCATATGCCTGTGACATTTTGTTATTGATTTATTCAATCAGCTTTTCAATAAATAATCAACCAGCAGTGCACCTGCTTTATCATCACTGCACAAAGTCATTCTTTGAAATACTTAGCGTTAAGTCAGGGTTAAATCTTCTGTTAGAATATGATACTTATTAACGTCTTAGATTTTATCATGATTTTAATGCCATATTCGTCGATTTCGAGTTGCGGCCAGTAAATTGGCTTTCACATGAAAAGTTACATGTCAATGTAAACAAACTTCTCGGAAGAAAATAAGATCAGTGCCCTTGCACCCTGAGCTATATAGTACCTGGAGAGAAAACTCCTGTATAAAATCACTGAAGACCGGCGACGGATTTCTGATGGCGTAAGCAGAGGTCCTTCTTCTAATGGTAATGAAAACTGACAGTATCTTTTGGCTCTTATTTGCTTTGTTTGGAGAAAAGTGATGCACAACGTACGCATTTTTTGCAGGCTGCTCGAAAATATCTTTTTTTGCAGGTTGCTAATAATTTCAAAACGAAACTGTTTGTATGGAAAATGCTTTAAGATCAATAAATGAAGAGTACAAAACTAAAATTGTATTGCAATGATTGTAGAAATTGATAGTGTAAAGTAGGTTTGATTACTTCGATGTGTGAATGAGTGGTAAAGACAACCGAGTTATAACAAAATATTATACATCAGTGTGTCAGTGTGGTTGCAGACATGATTCTATTTAAGCTTTTATGGTAGGCATGATAGAAACCATATAATGTATGCGATGCATAAACATCAACTACATATGAACGTATTACAAAGAAATATACGAGCAGTATACATATAAATATAAACATGACAAGTTGTCCAGGGGCGGATCCAGACGGTTCCAAAGGTTGTAAGCGCAACCATCAGATTCTGAATATTTTTCTGAATAATAATATCCTGAACAAATGTTGTTGTCGTAAACCCCCAACGTATATCATTAATTGCAAACATTTTACTTTGGAATGCCTTTGAGCAAAGGACGATCATTTTAAATTAAAGGACAACACTTCATGTAAGCTACATGTAAAGTGTATGCCGTTTGGTTGCAAAACTATTTCCGGCCATCATTTCTGCGTACAAGAACGGAGCAATACGATTGGATGGCAACCCTGAATTTAAACTGACGGTTGCAAGCCAATCATATGAAGCTTCAAGTAGTTGCAAGCCAATCACATCATCGAAGCCTCTTCAATTTGATTGGTTTGCAGCAAAAGGATTGTCCATTGTCGCAAACGAAAATTAATAGAAAAAAATCTCAAAGGCCGCGCTGAGGGAACGCATTATAGATATTTTTTTCGTAAAATGGTCGGCTGACATATACACACCGTTTACTTGACCCCACCCCAGTATTATTGGGAATGATATTTTGGTACCTGTGTGCGACTGATTATGAAACTGCGTGTATTCATATGAAAAAGGTTGTATATGCTAGAGAAATATGACGAAGAGCGTTTGAGCCAAATCTTGAAAATACTCGGTGTCTGTACTGGTGGAAATAAAAGTAATTTCATTTCTGTGAAGCATCCCATCGATCCCAATTGTAGTTTCCTATTTCTCAACGCCAACGAGCTGGATCACGTCGAGGTACAAACTCAGCTCTTATTTACAATAAACTGAAATCATTGTACCTACGAATCAACCTCTCTTTAAGTAACAATTTTGCTTTCACTGATTGTGTTATGAAATATCGTATCGCTTACATAACCCGCGAACTTTGACCCTTCCTTTTATCGTGCTGAAATTAGGAATTAGGATCACCTACATGCCTAAAACTGTCCAGAAATGAACAAATATTTGGCTAAAAACAGTAACACGACCACCTGACCAGTAGTTTCGTTTGTGTTAGTTCTAATACATAGATATATACGACTCAAGCGGCCAGGGACTACTATTTAATATGTGCGGTTCTGCGTTCATTACGCTCTTTAAGAAGTGAATTTACTCGAATTTGCAACCGTCAGATTTTTGTCTGGATCCGACCCTGTTGTCTGTGTGTTTACTGTTTCCAAAAAGCAAATTGCGACACTTGTTTGCCTTTAAAATTTTTTAATAGCTATTCAACGATTCATCAATCCTGTTTTTTCGTTTGAAAACCAAATTAAAGCAAGACTTTGGATTTTTTTGTGAAAACATTTGTAGTTTAATGACAAAGTCGCCTACAGTGAATTTATTCATACGGTCATTTGCCGTTACTATGACGAAAAAGAACCTCTGCTTACGCCACCAAAAAATCCGCCGCTTTTGCTGAGGGGCCCAGGTAATATATAGCTCAGTGGTTGAAGAGGAACAACTTGGGTACCGTTTTGCGATATGAAAAACAATTTGTCATAAACTGAAAATGAACAGGTATGAAGAGATTAAAACACATAAAAAGTGCTGACACATATTTAAATATTGTATCAATATATCTTGAGTCTAAAAATGTGATGGCCGTCATTCACGGCTGTTGGCATTGTCTTAGTTTGTATCACTTTTTCAAAATCTTTCACAGTAATTTTACAAGGTCCATTTTGGCCCGTAAGAGTCATTTCGGTTTTCAAAAACATGTGCTGTTTTGGCACTTACCGGGGCCAAAAGACAATATAGGGGCTGTTTTGAAACCAATATACCATTTTGGGGCTCTTATTACGTGCCATTTTGAACCAAAGACGGAGCCAAATGTGGACGACTTCACAAAATTAAATCATATCATCAAGCCGTTAGTACAGTTTTGGCCCCAACTTGGGGCCAAAACAAAATATAGGGGTTGTTTTGAAACCAATATACCGTTTAGGGGCCCTTATTAGCTACCATTATCAACCAAAAACGAAGCCAAATGCGGATGACTTTAAAAAATTAAATCATATCATCAAGCCCTTAGTTCAGTTTTGGCCCCAACATGGGCCAAAAACAGAACGCTAGGGCTGTTTCGTTATCAAAAGGGACATTTTGGCATGTATTCTAATGCCATTTTGGCCTGGTGTAGGGCCAAATTGTGATAATATCCAAAATACAAATTCTAACAATGCAAGCGCAATCCTACACTTTAGGCCCCAACATGGGGCAAAAAACAGAACGCAGGTGGTTTTTTGTAACCACAAGGGTTGTTTTGGCCTGTATTCTAAATGCTATTTTGGCCTGGTATAGGGCCAAATTGAGATAATATCCAAAATATGAATTATAGCATTACATGCACAATCCTACATTTTTGGCCCTTAAGCCTGCCGCACACGGGTTCTCTTAGCTGAGCTAACGGCCACGCGAGGTCCTATATTAACAAAAAGCTCTTGTGTGCGCAATTTTTTTCCAAAGAAATTCGCCACGCGAGCACATTCCGCAACGTTTGCGGTGTTGATGTGCACCTGAAATACGACCTCGCGTGATCTTCAGCTCAGCCAAGAGCTCCTGTGTGCGGCAGGCTTAACATGGAGCCAAAAACAGAACGCAAGGGTTGTGTCGTTATCAAAAGGGACATTTTGGCATGTATGTTAGCTTGCTAAATTTATTGCACAGGATTGCAATCAATACTGTTTTGCAATTTGTTCTTTGCACTTTGGCTAATCGGGTTTACTTCGGGCACACGGCCTACTTCTGATTTTTTCCGACGTTCTATCGGACAGCCTTCGGAATTTCGTTCGGACCCTGAAGCGATATAAAACATCGTAGAGTTTTCATTGGTTAATGGGACATCAAGGCGCGAAAACAACCCCTTGAAACCCTGATTGTCTTTCTTTTTTCCTTTGCCGCTTCGTGCGCCACACTGACTACACACTGAGCAATGGTTTTAAGTTTACCAAAAAAAAAAAATGTCAGGATGTCAATTGTCTTCAACCGAACTGGCAGCCGCTTTACTGGACAATAAGTTAGACGAAAGTATTATAGAAGCTTTCAAAGGTAAATGTAG
Organism: Phenganax stokvisi; assembly: GCA_025400075.2. Classification (NCBI taxonomy): domain Eukaryota; kingdom Metazoa; phylum Cnidaria; class Anthozoa; order Malacalcyonacea; family Clavulariidae; genus Phenganax; species Phenganax stokvisi. The sequence goes on from JAODVQ020053741.1 coordinate 6,322, forward strand.
TCTACGTTTTGCAATAAGTTAATATAAAACTTCAGACAGATTCTGACATATTAGATTTTTTGCCAAACCTGCTTCAGAGAAGAAAACCGAACTGCTGAAGCAAACTTAGCTGGATCTTTATCGGCCATCTGCATAATATCTGACTTGTTTATATGCAGATATTTGCATATTTCATTTGAGAATGCCATGTACATAACTGATGTATTTTTGTTGGGGCAATGGTGAGACGACAGACAATTTGTAAATTATATCAAGCCATTTTGGGTGATATCATTTCAAGGTGTTTGATCCAAGTGGAAAACCAGTACCACAAGTAGAAATTGATGGTGCTGACAAGCCTGATAGTCCTGTGTTGAAGAGAGCTAGAACTAAAAGTCCAGCCAGAAAATCATTGAAAACGATTGAATCTGATTCAGCGTCTAAGTTAGATTTTACAGATGACCTACAACCAATGACACCAATCTCTGCTAACCTCAGTGACCCTAAGGATTGGTGTGATATGTGCAGTGAATTTAGTTTGCAGGCTAAAACCTTTATCACAAATTTTAAACAGGGTTTTTAGTAAAAAGTTTTAAACGAATGTAGAGTGTAAACAAAATTAAACCTATTAACTTAAGATCTCTTTTCTACTTTAGGACAACAAAATTCTTCAAGCAAAGGTAGGTACAGTATATTTTAGTTTACTTATTTCGTTTCATCTTGAAAATTTTAAGTATTTACAGTAATGTTCAGTTAAAAGCAGGCAGTAAATTCGTAGTCTGGCTTGATGTAATTTCTTGAGTGCAAAGTTTTGTTAAGGCCTGCTCACACGATTCATTTTTCTCGGATCCAATCCACTTCTGACGCATGGAATGAAGTGTGTTCACAGGCGACAACAGTACTGCATTTGCTTTAGTTGTTTACTGCCAGTGCATTGCAAGATAACACACTATGTATATTTCACATGTCTGGAGTTAATTGGATCTGATAAAAGTGTATAGCGTTAACAGGCCTGAATAAAGTTACTTTATTTTATATAATTTAATTCCCTTTGTTTTCAAACTACAAGCACACCACAAAAACCAGCAAGACAGCAAGTAAATAAATATGTTCTATCCAAAGTGGACATCAGACATAATGCTTCTCAAAGCCCATAGATGATATACAGGCTATTGTGCTATGGGCTATTTCAAATAAGGATCATTCTCCCGAACAGACTAAACTTCATCCATCTTATTTATTTATTGTCTCATTGCAGAACTGGTCAAAGAATGATAAGCTTCCTAACAGGGTATGGTTTCAAAGACTTAAACTTCATCTTTTTATTCATTTTTGGAAGGAATGTTTTCTTATCTTGTTTTGCTTATTATTACTACCAAACAATTTAGTCAACAATTGTAATTGGCCACTGACATGATGATGACCAAGTTGCAGTTTTCACGTTTTTTACTTGCCAAATTGTTGTTCAGTTAGCTAATTCTGATTCAATAGGTTCTCCTTGAAAAGTCATGTTGCACCCTGCAATTAGTAGCGTTTTTTAACTTCAATATAATTAATGTATAATGTTATCATCAAATTTAAATGTTATGATGAAAAAGACAAAATATTGTAGAAATTAAAGCCAGGCTAGTGAGCTTTTTGGCCCGGCAGTTTAATGTTTTGACTTCATAAAACACCATTATTTGAAATGCTACTGATATATGGATATATCAATGAAGTATCTGATTCTGATATAATGATATCATGATATTGGTCTTGATAGTCAGTAAAGTAATACGTTTGTTTTAGATTTCATGTGCTGTTGAGGCAGGGCTTGCAACAAAGTCTTTGACCCCAAATCTGATTAACGAACTGGGGAGGGACGTTTGTACAAGTGTATTAAACTACACCGCTTATCCAAAAAAAAATGAAAGGGAGACGGTGGCTGCACTAATAATAGAAAGATATCCGTTTTTGAAAGACCTGATGATCGATGAATGCAGTAAATTTTGAGTAAAAAATTTATTTGTTGTTTTATTGATTGATGTAATTAATTTTTGCCTGTGTTTCTAGCTTTTGTTTTGCAAAATAGTCCAAAATACAGCTACCTATTGCATTGCAAATTACTTACTGCAATATGTGCTCTAATGTCTTACAGCCATCTGATGGAAGAGGGGGGATAATTCCAACCTTGGATATCCATAGGGAGGGGGTGTTATCTGGTAGAAGTTGTTTAAGTCTAATTTGTGTTCTATCAAAGGATCTTTGGAGATAAAAATAGAGAGACAGTTTAAGAAACTTCAAAGGAAGAAATCCACCCATTGTGCTGAAGAAGGCCAATCTCGTCACCGCAAAGGTGGACGTCCAAAGAAAGCAAAAGACTTATGCTGGACACTTGTCCCAGAACAACAAGACAGTGGTGACGTCATAGAATCTGCTATATCCTCTATAAACAGGAGTGGAGAAAAACTAAAAAGGAACCATGGCAGAATTAAGAAGCTAATGAGCATTACTTATTCAAAGAGGAGGGCCATGGTGCTCAAGGATGTGACGCAAATTCTGGAAGTTGTAGAGATGTTTCCACCATCTCGAAATCGTCTTTATGTTAGTGTTATGTATAAATAATTAACATAGGTATTACAACACTCTTCTGATAATTTTATATGATTAAATAGATCAAGGCTCACTTATCAAAAGTGATGAGAAACCAAGACCTGCCAAAAGAAGTAAAGTCTAATTTCATTGACATCTGGTGTCCAAGGTTACTGGCCTACGCTAAAAAACTGCAGCCGAAGTATGATGACATTACAACGAAAATGGAAGAGGCTATTGACTCCGGGTGTCAAGAAGGTGAATTTGCCTATTTTTGCCTAATTTTTTTTCTATTGGTAAATGCAGTCTTTTAAATGAGATAATTTGTCAGTAGAAATGTTTGGTGTACGATTACTGTGTTGAGATCACTTTACTTTAACCAAGTAGCTAGCAATGCATGTACTGTACGAGAATGTTAGTAATTGGCATTTATAACACTAGATTTTTTAATTTGAAGTGGTTGAGATACACACTAACCACGTAGTATATTTCTAACTGTTACTTTCGGCACGTGATTACACAATCAGATAAGAACTCTTAAGATTGACATTGTGACACATTATTAAGAGTACCAATTTCGAATAAGAACAACAAGTGTGTGAATATATCAAATAATAAATATATGTAAGGAAGGAAATATTACACTCACCAAGCTGCAATGCTCTCCACTGCGTCCTACATATTTTCTAAACACTGCCTAATGATTTTACTTCCCAATAAGGAAACTTGATGGGTAAATATGGGTTAACAAAAAAACTGTAATTACTAATCAAGATATTAATAAAATGTCTTTTGCAGTGCAATGCAAAGGACGAGCTTCATTGAAGCTTGCAGAAAAGATTTTCAAGCCTCCTAATAAGAAATGTGGACACCGCCAGGAAGAGGCTGTGGTGAAAGCTGTCAATGTAAGAATAAGAATATTCTTTTACGTGTATACTGGTAGGAAATGTAATGGACGAACTCACTGGGATCTTGTGGTATTATATGGGTGTATGACATACCATGTAAAGTAACTGTTACAACATATCACCTGTTTCAAAATGTGGAGTCACCTGACACAGCGATTAAACACCAAATTCAGCCTGTGATTCAGTAGGCGAATCTATGCTATTTATTTTTATAACAATTAAGTTATTTTTTACCCTATTTATACTTACATGCATGATTGACAGCTTGAATAAACAGCTCTTTACTCGTTTATTTATGTGCTACTCGTTGATTTGTTGGAATATGCATGGTATTTAGCAAGTGAAGTAATATAACAAAATTAGATCACCCTTTTTATGCCAGTGAAACCTGGCTATACACTACAGTACAACTCAAAACAACCTGTTTACCAGGAAAGTGCCAATATAACCACATAAATCTAATCAAAAAGACCTCTATTATAGGAATTAACATGAGCTATATATATTCCAATTTCTCCCCCCTTTTGAAGTTCCAAATGGTCAAATATAAAGGATGAAATGGCCCCTTTTAACACTTAAATTGGCTCCATTTTAACTACGGCCAAAATGGCCCCATATGTGTAGGGCCCTCTCAGGATCAAAATTTTGGACCCATTAATTTGGGGCCAAAATTGCCATTTAAAACGGCCCTATTTTAAAAGGACTAATCCGGCCCCATTAAATTGGGGCCGTCTCAGGGTCAAAATTTTGGACCCATTTTTGGGGCCGAAATGGATCTTCTAAAATTACTGTGTTTTCGTAGTTTCTTGCAAGTGGTTTGTCTCATCCAATTCAAAGGTGCACAATATTATTGATTGTTTGGAAAGTGTATCTTCCCAAGGTACTAGACCATTTTTACCTTTCACCATATCAGGTTGCCAAGTAGAGCTGTTTGTTCCTTTCCAATAATCCATAGTTACATCATTTTCAAAAACCTCTTTCACTTTTCCGATAACTGGTTTCTTCTTGTAGTTGCTGATATAAACAGCTAGGAACACGTCATGTTTAAGAGCATCGAGGTAGTTATCATCCACCCTAACACCTCGGCATGCTCGCGCTTGGTAAGGACCAGTGTAAATCTGAAATGGAAAAGTAGCATCTGCTCGTGCATTTTCAAGTCTAAAGTTTTTTCGGGCAGTTTTTTTTAGTTTTATTTCGAATGAAAATAGAGCATAAGTGAAGTTCGAAATACATTTACTTAATAGGATTTAGGCTGTATAACATATTTTACTCGATGGACAACTAATATTAACCCATTAAGATTCAATGCGTCCACCACATTTTATTTGTCTCGCTGATGTTGAGTGTGATTTATGTTCCTAATAACTTGGCAGTTTCTCAATAAAATTGCATTTTTGCAAATGAAAAATGTTCTGCTGGGACCGCCAATACTGGTTAGCAAGCAGAATGTCAATACAACCTTAATTCTGTTAAGTGTGTAAATGCTTTAAACGATTAAACTTTCCCTTTCCGTATGCGAATTTGAAAGATAGCTATTTTCAAACAATTTTCTAATCTACCACAGTCAATCTTAATTTTGATAACTTGACGGGTCCCATCCAGTGATGCCCACTCCATTTTTTAAAAAACATGAGAGCCTGCTCTTTCTCATCTCGCACAAACTTGAAGCAATGACGCTGGGCATGCTGGTGAAGGTCATCACTATGAGGGTTAAGCCATTTCTTTATATCAAACATGTGAGATGGGAGCATGGACACCGGGTAGGGCTTGTTTGAACATTGCTCAAACGCATTACGTAAATCTTTAAAAGAGTTCAGAGGTAATATTCCTGACATTGGACAAATTGGTATGAGAGTATGGTAGGGACACTGAGTCTTTTCGAGCCCAGATATTGTAATTCCTTCATATATATTTGCCGTGCGAAACCATAGAATAGCTTACCGTCAACAGTATGCACATCAACCAACTTAAGATGTTTGGAGAAGCAACCAAATAGAGCATCGGTATCCTCGTGTGTATGTCCAACAGGCAGAAAGTTTACCTTCACCTAGAAGATAAACATTGCATACAGCAGCAGGTGATTTATGAGTATTCTCCTGAATAGGCACAAGAAAGCTACTGGATGTCAATGCAACCTGGTTACCAATTATGCCAGTCTGTCTGCCAGTGAGTAATTCTATAACATGCTTGTTATTTTACCTTGACAAACACTGACCAGTCCACGAACAAGGACAAAAGTGTAAAGACATATTTGTTTTTGTTTTCACGCGAACAGTTGTCAAGTAGTAAGTGTAAGACTGGTGGCAAACCAAACCGTTCATTAAACTGTTTCAGTAATATGACGAAAATGTTCATGGTTATTTTCCTGTCATGTTTCTACTGAAAGATGTCGAAACTTCCAATAAATTCCTTTCCCATGGGGCACAACCCACTATGCATGATAGCTCCAACCAGATGTCTCCTTAATTTTCGCAGGTTGGTGGTGGATTTGCTTATTCGTCGTGGGTTCGAAACATCAGCCTTAGATTGATCCATGCCATCAAGAATCATAGTAAAGTACTTTGATGCACTTCGACGAGCTTTGTACTAGTGTAGCTGATACTTCTGTCGTTCTATCCTAGAAATGAAAAATTATTTAATCATGCTGTTGTTAAACAAGTGCTAAAAACTGGGTTAAATTTGCTTGATGTAGTCATCATGCATACAACGCTTGGAAACACAATCTAAAAATGTGATATCTGCAAAAGTAGAATATTACTTCGGAGATTACCCCCACATTCGCTTGGTGAAGGGGTATTTTTCACAGTATCTATTATGATACTAACCTGTATGAAAAGTATTTACTTGCATTACGAGATCAATGTGTTCATTCAAAAGCGCTTAAATGCTTTTCCTCTTTTCTTTATGCATTTTAGACTCCAGTTGCTTTTGTACTTGGTACAGGAGTCGTATTTGGTGAATCGATTTTCCTGTGAATGGTAAAAGATATTCGGAGTCCTTAAAATAAAATGAATGTTTGCAACGGATGGTGATATTTATGATACATGCTAGTCCCCCCAATGTGTCATTTTACCATTTGAAAAGGCAGCTTTTCTCAAATAGAAAGGAAACAGATAAAGTAAAACGTAATCATCATCTTGAAGAAAGTGGTAATAAAAGGAGGAGAAATATTCTTACATTAGATACTAAAGTATCTAATAACAATTTAGTAGTCTGTGTAATTGGTTTTAGCAAAATTGTTGCAAACTCTGACAGGTAAACTTGTCAAAACCAGACAGAGAGAAACAACCACATTGCAAAGAAGGGTACACTGTGATGCACATTACAAGTGACTAAGTTAATAACTTCAATAACAGAGATTGTATCTTTACTAACGCGTTTTCAGAACTGTATGTACTAGTATGTTTTGTACCTTACGTATCAAGACATGTTTGAAATTTTTATCCATGACATGGTAGAATTGCCACTGGCTTACCGCATTGGTATAACAGCCCATCTCATTTACCATTTTCTCGTATAAGGCCCGTTTGGTGAAACAGGATGGCAAATGAACCTTTCCGCTATCTGGTTGTTAGTCACCAATCGAATTTATTAGGAAAGTCAGCCGGCTCTGCATTCCGTTGTTTTGGTTATTTCACGCTTTCTGCTATAGTTTCCATGAATGTAAATTTCTTTCCCGTCTTCGCAGTCAGCGTAAATTTTCTTATACCTGCATTCATTTATGCCATACACTTTGATCCAGGCATCTTTGCAAACAGTTATTCCTTTGATTCAAAACGTGATGTTTGAAGATTCTTTACTGTTTCTCACGATTGTGTTTTCTTTTACATAATTTATAATAAAGTTTCTACCATTTTATCAAGTGATCCAAATTTCCTGTTTTTTTCTTCGATATCTTTGAACGGTAAGCTTTTAAACAATCAAGTGGGCAACAGCCAAACTCAGTTATTTGGAAAATAGTATCTTCCTTTCTTTTCTTTGCCTTTGGTGTGCCTGAATGAATAAAAAGTGTTTACAACAAATGTTCTTCTAAATTTGTTCCGTCAGCTTTCATTTTATTTCAACAAATCTTCAAGCGTGGTTCGTTTTGTACGACTGCATCCAGAGAAGCACACAACTTGTCGCTAGGCGCGTTCCCTTGATGCTCTGATCTACTGATGTACTGTTTTAAATTATCGTAAAAGCTGTTACATAATTCACAAAGTTTTCGTTGTGATCTGGCATGGTTTGATTGCCGCTGTACAAGTTTTGGCAATGAGAATGGTGTTTGGTTACAGTCAAATCGAAGTTTGGGGCATTCTTTCATTTCAGTGATTAAGGGCCGGTAATTTCCTTCCAAGTTTTCAACCTTAATGTATTTCCTTGTAATGCTCTCGTATTTATATTTAAGGTTTTGCTTGTTGTCTTGTTTGTGATAACTTGGCGTAAAGCGGGTTTTTTGCAGGTTTTGGGCTATGCTGGTTGAAATGTTCCAGGCAACTCATGGAAAACCTCATTAAATCATTCAGGCTGAGTGTTGGTTGTTTATGCACAGATGATTTGTCTGATGATTGGCAATTTATCGCTGATTCTATTATTCCTTGAGCAGGCTGTATTTTCTTTTCTTTGCAAAGACATTATTATTTATGGACAGTTTGTTTTTTGTTACAATATGAGAAACGTTCATTGACAGAAATGTTTCAACATGGGCGTCGTGGTTTTTTAGAATTTCTGATACACTGTTGTACTCGGTACAGTGTTCCACAATGTCAACAAAAAACACGTTTCCTTGAAACATACACTTGACTTCGTGTGGTACTGAAACATGCGCAAGATAAAGTATCTCAATGATAGGTCTTAGGCATGCATGCGAGTGCAGAGTAAATGAGAAACTGTAGCATATGTATACAGAATCTTAATTACGATGTTATTTTTACCTTCAATGTCGCTCTTGAATTGTAAAGTTCTCTTTGTCTTCGTTTATTTCAATTGCACGCTTGGTGTATCGATCGAAGTTCTCTGGCTCTCAGCAGATGATTCATTTAAAAACAAATAATAGACATTGGTGTTCTATATTGCCCTGCACATTCTAGAGATCGTAAAGCAAGCCAGCTCGTTTTTCGATTCAAGTCACAGTTGAGACAATAAATGTTATAGAATATAGATTTCAACTTCTTTAGTTTGTACATTTCATACCGAGTGCTGCACAAGAAGTACAGTTTGTGCACTGTTTCAGTTCATACCATATACTACAGTATTACACAAACTTTATGAACGCATTCATTGATAATGTACACAGTACATTAGCAGCTCACTCAAGTCCAAATGAGGATGTCCCTCTCAGCTTTTACTGAAGCTTTAGCAAAAGGTATCGGATTTTCTCGCTCGCGTAACTGTGAGCTTGTTCTAATCTTACGGTCGTGGTTTAGCTTATGATGGCTAAGTTTGATGTCTGTCAGTTCGCCCAAATTCTGGGATTTAGCTTGATAGACTACACAATGCATAAATTTAGAAACGTCTAAGTTTTTTTCTACTGGGCCACCTGCATCTTGCAAATTGATACGGACAATTTAAAACAGTGGCTAGAAGTGCTAATGACGTTTACAAGGAACAATTATAAACTTCAGCTGGCTATTATTATATTCCTATCGCACTGATGTCTGACTCAATGCTCACTTAATGCAACATTTAAAAAAAAAGAGCAGCAAGTAAGAGTGCAGTACACTCAAGTGGTTTAAATGGTTTGAAAAAAGGTACTATATTAAAGTTTCTACACTTTCACTCTTTGCGTGTTCGGTCTCCAGTAGAGTTTTGCAAGTGGGCAAGGGCTTAAAGCTAAAGATAGCCGAGCGATTTTTACTCACGCTGCAAACGCAGAGGGTCAAGTTCATTGAATTTCCAGCACGGGAGAGCTGGAAACACGTGTAACTATTCTGAAGTCGTGTCGCAATGATCAACATTGAAAAACTGGGGCTAGTGTATTTAAATACATCATTTAATCGAAAAATAAGGGCCAAAAGGAGATTACACTGATAGCATGCTTTTGTTAGAAGAGAAAGATGAAAAGGAGAACAAAGACAAAAAAGTATTTGGAGCAGGCCCTAGCTCTCCGCTAAAAAGGATGATCGGGGCAGAACTCCAACGCCAATTTCACATCGTCTGTTGATATTGTCTCTCGAACTTGTTGGACATGTCCACTACCGCTTGTGAAGCTTCAAAAATATTATCCTTGTTTGTTTGTGGTGAAATCAATGGAGAATGAGACAAGCCACAGGCATAAACAAACGAATTTTATTAGCTGTCTTCAAATAATGTTTGCGTTTCCTTGTTAAACAAACCGTGTGCTATTTGCTATTTTATTCAATCATTGTCGAAGTTCAAGTATTTAACTTTGCACGACGATTTCCCAACGTTACAGGTTAAAATTAGGTTGCCGGGAGAAAAATGAGACACGTGCAATTTTTATCATTCACACCGCCAACGTAATGAAATTTGACCGTTGCCTGCCGGCGCGAGAAACAAATTGCACGTGTCTTCGTCGCTTTATTCTCTCAACGGAGAAGCGCGATAATTTGCTTAAAAAGCATGTGCTAGCCTGTAAGCTCAATTAAGTCGAATCAAAATTATGCATTAGGATATGACTCTTCTACATTCTGAGGTGTCAACGCTTGAAGACTGAGCACTTTGATTTCCAAATCCAATAGCTACGGGAGAGGAGTATTCTTGTGGCACGGACGAGGAATTAGTCTCTAGCAGTGCAAGTTTAGGCGACAAGTGCTGTGCAGGAGTTCCCAAATTCTGAATCCTGTGTGGAACTAAATGTAAAAAAACTCCGATAATTTACGTTTGTGTGCATTGTAATATGTAGCTACAGATTGTATTAAAGCTTTCAAATCTAACTTTGTCCATGCCCGCAAGCACTCCTACTGTCTCGTTGTTCAATTTTACATAAAGTTGGGCTCCGTGAGTTTTCGCTATCAGTACCAAATCCGACCATCAATGGTGAGCTGGCTTCTTCCCCGTCTTCACCGCAAGCAATTTCAATCAAATCAAATGAGGTTTCTTTTGTTGAGCTTGAAAAGCCAATTGGGCAAGATGAATCTTTATCACCTTCATGAGATGAAGACATTTTTAATAAGCCAAGCCTGTATTATGCTCTTATATAGAGAGTATGTTTATAAACACAAGATGTGATGATATAATATAGAATCAGACTTAGATATCTGCTCCAGACAGATACTCTGGCTGTTGTGTATGGAGTTTGACCGACTGTCGAGGGTGTTAGGTGGCGTGTGGCGGGTTGAGGCTTAAAAAGGCATATGTTCAGAAATGCTCTAAGCCGCCAAACACGTGCTATGAATTTTGCCAGTATAATACTTATCATAATGATAATAATATAATAAATGTAATAATATAATGAATATATTAAAGTAATCAAAATGATAATATTCAAAGTTTTTAATGGCTCGGCGCCAAATTCTATAACAACACAGCTTCGTCATTGCGACAACACAAATTTTCAGTTGCAAATTAATAATTTAAAAATGAGTCTGGCAAAACCAATGACAGATTTCCCCAAAACGATTTTCGTTATCCTGGAGCAGCCTCCTGAAGTATACTACCTCCTGATATGATACAGGCGGGTTGGTCAACACCAATGTGTTTATTTTTTTCACTATCTTCCTAATTTTTATTCAATTTACAGCAAAATTAATTTTGTTCCTATTGAATAGTTTGTATAGTTTGTAACCGCATTGAACGTTCTATAACTCTGACAAACTTCACAGCACGTGTTTAGAGGCTTAGAGAAATTCTAAACCAATGCCTTTTTAATTAATGTAAATGCTGAGAAACACCATCGTGACTGCCAACTTGGAAAGACTTACGCACGAGTTTATATCAATTGTTTATTAACAATGCTTGAAGTGCAGTTTAAGACATGGCAGTAACCGCCAATTCACTTCATATAAGAAGGAGTTGTAGTGTTTTATTTTGTAACTATTAAAACAGTTCTAACATAAATTTTTGGTAGTTTTGAAGCAGTGTTTGACCCGCGATATCCTACACACGTTATTCAGGACAGTTACTCCGATTGGTTTAATGGTTTAATTTCCGCTTCGCACCGTTGTAGGGAAGATGTGACTGTTTGTGAGATTGACAGTTAGCTATTAGGCCCATTTTTACGACAAGCATTTTGGGCACGGAACCCGTAGAACTTGGCACGGGTGCCTGAAGTTTAAGGCACGCCGCTGGTAAATTTCGTCGGGTAAACGCAAGAAAAATGAGCACCCGTGCCACATTTTAGGGGTGCCGAGACCATCTGAAATGGGTAGTCTCGGTGCAGCAAACTAGCCGTGCTGTGCCCAAATTATCAAATATTCTTTTACGGGGCATGCGTACAGTAACACAACTAGATTTTCAACATAGCGTCCTGCGAAAATAAGAATGCTGCTGAAGTAGAAAAACAAAATGGTAAAAAAACAGATGGAAAAATGGAAAAAATAAATAAAAAAACGCGGAGTGTTATGGTCTGAAGAAGCAACAAACTCTCTCATTGACTTCCGGGGAAAAGAGACAATTCAACTCTCGTTAGAAAACTGCAAAACTGCGAAACAGACCTCAAAAATATACGACACATTGTTGGAAAGCTAAGCCCGACTTTGCTATGAAAGTTTTATAGCAAGCTTTTCACCCGTCTTTGGTTTTTATTATTAAATCGGACTTGCTTCGTAGTGATTTTTTTAAAATTTCCGTGGTTTAGATTCAAATGCAAAATAAGGGATTTTGCAAAGGCTTCACATCGAGGGTAATTGTCAACAAAATGAGGAAGCTACGTCAGAAATACATATTGCAAAAAGACACAAAACGTAGGTCTGGAACAAACAAATAGAAAAATTGGCATTTTTTTGAAAATGGATGGCATCTTATAGTAGAGTGAAAATGGGGATTCTGGCTCATTTCGGCTCCGCCCCTTTTTATGCAAATGAGCTTAAACCTGTCAATCAAAAAATCACTCATGCGCGTAATTTATGCAAATTTTTAAACTTGCCCAGACTTGTCAAAAAAAGTTCTGAATTACAATTGGTCAAAATTTATCCTGGATTTATGTACAAAATAAATGAGCTCTGAACAAACATTATTACGAGAAAAACTTTTGAAACTTTCTGAATCAAAAGAACTTATTCGATCTGATGGAAAACCTTATTTACAAAATTATATTAAAAAAGCTAGTTATGAAACATTAGAAAAAATATATAAAGACCACCAA
>JAODVQ020053946.1:0-19020 GCA_025400075.2 Phenganax stokvisi
ACGTCACAAAACCCGCCATCGCCGACGGTTTGCGATGAATGAGAACTAGGCTTAAAGGGTGCGGTGATACACATTTATGTAACACGAAGTGTTATCTCCCTTGAAATGGAAGCAAATATTTAATGATCCACACCTTGTCCAAGTAATCTATCGCAGAAAAGGGAGTTTGACTTGAAGCATCGCTGCTGCTTCGAGGTCTTAAAGCTTGCAGAGGAACATTTTCAGTCATTTCATCGGCAGGACTTGCGTCTGCGACAGTCTCCTCACTTGGCTGCAATGGCGTTCCTTTATTTTCTACTCCAAAGAAAGCTGCGAGATTCGTGCTAGAACTGCGTCTGGGAAGACCTCGGTTCATCTGATGTTGATGACGATGTTTGGAAAGAAGAGCTGACAGAACTTTAGCGCTTTTTTCTCGTGGAAGTTGATCAGTGATGACCATTTCTTCTATGACGGCTTCAGCAATGTTTGAAAGATCAAACTTCTCCAAGTCAAGAAGAACAGCACCTGGAAAATGAAAACTATTCATTGACCTGGTGTAGCGTGCAAAAACATTTGTTTACAACAACATGAACTTAGGAAAACTGAACGTCTTATCTGGATTATTGCATGGTGGTACCACAATGACAGTTAGTGCAAAGCGCTCAAACCTGAACCTACCAGTTTCCAGACCACGTCTTAACTCCAGTAAACTATGAAAAGACAGAGATGGGATGTGAGGTTTTCCCCAGCGTAACGATTCCTCCACATCTTCTTCAAATTTGATCCATCTTGCTCTCTCTTTCCATTCGGTCTCATCACCAACTTTCGTCAGCTCTTCCAATTCAACAAAATTCTAGCAGAAAAATATCAAAACTTCAGCTTTGCTCGAGTGAATTATTTCAAAACATTTCATTGAGAAAAACAGTGACCAACCTTACAAGCAAATTAAAAATACAGAAACAATATTTTTGCACACCTCATGTGGTCTGTGATCGTATATTTTCTTCCTTGGAGCAGGTTTGATGTGACTCACAAGACTACGTAAGCTTGCTGACAAATCTTGGTTGCTAAAATGAGTCGTCATTCCTGAACGACGCATCCGCAATAGTCTCCTGTGCATGCCTTTCTGATCTTCAAACCTGTGAGCTAGGAAAAACAAATAAAACGTTTAATGAGACAAAATAATCTGGACTACCACACCAAATATGGAGATACCGAGAAATTGACATCACTGCAACAACTCACATGCAATATCCTCTACATCCTTAAGACCGAGCATGCTTCCTTCATCTGGAACAACAGGTGTTGCCATGGTAACCTTCTCCTTCTCATTGATAGTAGCAACACCTGGACGACGTCTGTCTTGTAGCTCTGACTTGTGTCGATGACGATGGTGATGTTTATGACGACCACTTTTACTTGGAGTTGCTTCTTTCTTTTCGTGTTCATGCTGTTTACGTCTATTGTTCCTTGTTTCTCTAGGCATATCATTGATGGGTGCTTCAGAATGAGACTCGGACATTTCCGATAAGAATCCTCCTTGGGGTGGCGTTGCAAGAATTTCATCTTCACCAATCTCAGGCAGGACACTGATTGTCTGATCAACAATGCTTGTTTCATGTTTTTCTTCAGGACTATCTATAGCTTGAAGAACTGTTGGAGCAGGGCCATCATCTTCTTCAACTGCCTTTTGTTTTTCCGGGGATTTCTTTGCCTCTTCATGCTTTCGCTTTTTTGCTCCTCTTTTGCTTTTCTCTTTTTTATGATGATGCGAGGGTTTTAGCGGCGTGTGTAAGTGAACATGACTGTGACGTTTTTCTACAAGAGATATTGAATTCTCAGAAAGCCATTGATGCTAGCACTGACTTCAACAATCCATCATTGATGTTATATAAAAAAGCCCAGTTCTACCCAGTTACTAAAACAAATTTCGACAGCCCTCAACTTTAATGTATAATTTAAACCATGACAAATAATTATGCAGGGTCATATTAATTACTGTATGTATTTATGAGCCAGTTTCAGTGCAAATAATATTGCCCAAACTTGCCCTCAAAATGCCAGACACTCTTCAACACTTACTCATATAATCTTTTTCGTTAAAATGTGGATGGTAATGCGAGGTTTGAGATTCATTTTCAATGCTGGGGGAGTCTAAAGTAGGTGTATTATATTCATATGGCTCTTTCATGACTTTAGTCAAGAGCTCGTCTTCTTTATTTTTATTGCTTCCATCGAGTGCCATCCAAACGCCCTACAAGAAATTGAAATAGTTTTGAAAGTAATACACACGTTGCTAAACACATATTGTGCTTTTAAAATAATACCTCTTCCAAATCCTCAGTGTTTTCCTCTTCAATAGGAACAATTCCATCATTGCTTGCCATTTTGTTTCGTTCGTATAGTACAAATTTTGGCGAACGTTGTGATATTTACAAAATGCACCAAGTACTTTCGTGAAGAATCCTCCTTGAAATGGTAGCTATCTCATATTTATCGTAGGTTTCTCATCCACGTTAGCAGGGCAAGGATACTTATTTACATTTTAAAATAGCACAATCAAAGTCACATGGCTTCATCGAAGGATGTAAACAAGAACCAAAATTGCTTAGCGAATCAATTATTTCACAATCGTAAACCTTTAAATTATTGTGTGCATAACACACTTCCACGGGTATTGCAGATGTGTCTTTTGCAAGCTTGGATCGCCGTTGTTTTTGTTAAAATTGCAGTTTTCTACGACTTTTGGTTCAAAATGTACAAGTTCCTTCGCTCGAGGTGAAATGATAAATACAATGTCTGACAAGTAGCCAATCAGCGCTTGCGATCGAGGTCACATGCGTCGGGTGAAGGTCATGATGTTCTAATGTAAATACTTCACGTAATACAATAATATACTTGTCATTTATTGACTGGAAAAATTTTGAAACCAAAACTGTAATAACATTCTGATAACATAAACTCACATAAGTTATCTACAATAGTGTATATCATTTCCATTTCAATTCACAAACCAAGGCAACATGATCTGAAGGCATGACTGGGGAGGGTATGGCTGTATAGAGCTGAACTTCATCTTTTGTCGGTACAGGAACAACTGACTCAACCTTGAAACACTCTTTGCTTGCAAATATATAATCAATAACACCAGAAAAACCTTGGGTGTAGGTGGTAAACTCAGGAAAACCACAACAATTTTGGAAATCAAACTTGTGCATAAAAGATGACATATCTACATGATCCCTTCCAGGATTCTCTGAAGGTAGACTCCAGTCAGAGTGATCACTTGGTAAGATACCACTAGACATTAACTGGACAACACCAGAAGCAGGTAAACTGTTGAAATCACCACTAAATACAACACCAACTCTATAAGCATCGCCATGCTTTGTCTTCAAATCAGCCCCCAGCTTGTCTATTGTTTTCTTCAAAATGTTTAACAGTATCATTGTCTGAAGGTTTCTTATGAATGCTGCATTAGGTCGGAAATACAAATGAGTATTCACTACACAAATATAGTTACAAGGGCATTCAATTTGCTGAATAACAGCAATTTGAGCAATGGTGGTTCGACTTGTTAGTTTCTCATTGACCTCTGGAATTGCTTGAACTTTCCAAAGCAACTCTTTATCATCAATTAAAGCATCTTTAAGAACAAAAGCTTCTTGGGATATTAATGAGAACTTTGACTTGTTAAAGAATAGTGCTTCTCCTTCCGGCATAACTCCACCTTTGTATTTTACGAAACCACTGTAGCCTTGGCGCGACATCATTGGGTACAAATAATCATCATAAAAACGACGGCTGCATTCTTGTAAACAAATTATATCAGAATGATAACCAACAATTTCTTTTAGCAACAGCTGTTGTCGATAATCTATTGCTAAAGCATATCTGGGACAATATCCAAACCAAGCTTCGCATACAGCATCATCTTCCAAGTAACAATCTGCAAGAACATTATAGGAGACAACACGGAAGACACCAATATCTGATTTTGGTCCAGCAATATATAGATGCCGTGCATCAATAGGGGTGACACCAGGCCCTGCAGCTACAGGCAATGCTGCAGTCACATCAAACCATTTGTGTGCAACTTTATTAACACTTGCTGCTTTACAAGACATTTTCAACCAAGAATCAATGTCACTGACACTTGGAGTATAAATAAACTCCTGGCCAACTTCAACCCAATCTTCTTCACTTTGATTAGTACTTTCACTTTGAGCTGACATTCTGTGGTCAACAACAGATTTCAGCCATCTATACTCTGAGATTACTTCATCTGCAAACTCTAGTTTAACAACAGGAACCACAGGGTATCCAGCCATTATAACAGATGAAATCCTAGCACTATGAACCATGGGAGTGTTTTCTTCCACATGAAACGTGGACTCACCAATTGTCAAAATATTCCCTTCTTTCCAAACTAGTGAATTAGACAACTTAGCATCGACCACCTCACCATCTGCCCAGCATAGTGACACAGGGATATCATTCGCAGATTCTTGTTCTTTGCCTTTCTTTCCTTTCACATCTAGCTGTTTGACTTTGCTTGCTTTCCGCACTGAGATGCCAATACGTTTCAATGTTTGTTCGACACATTCAGAAGCAATTCTACACATGGTAAATGCTCTGCCATTCATACTGAACAACAGCATAATCATTTGGCTGTTGTTAGCTGTTTTCGAGTAAACAGAAATATAATTCGACATCCTTTCAACTCGAATGGCACTAGTTTTACGGTCCACTCAAAAGCGAAACCGTTGTAACTTCGTCTTCGAACCGTGGAAACAAAAACTCAAATTAAGGAAACACTACATCCAGCCCACCCCCCAGAAACAGAAAGTAGGCGTTTTTATTTCTACTCACATCATTAACTTCCTTACAATCGATGCTCACACACAGGGGGGTGCGGTTACTAAATACTTTAGCGGAATTTCCGTCTGACTGAAAGCCTGAAGGAAATAAAAATAACTTGGGTAGTGAGGATCTGTAACTTCACACAAGTGCTTTTCAGCTCACGTAACACAAAACTTTACGCAACCAACAACTAGCAAGTAAAAATTTATATTAATATCTTCACAATTGGAATTTCGTGTAACGCAAACACGATTTCTATTAATTCATTTCTACCTGCAAGTCCTTCTATAAATCAGTGTTCATCACGCCTCGGCATTCTGTTAAATTTTAACTATTTCATCACTCAGTGCGCTGTCATTCGAGACAACAAAAAATATCTTACTCTATTTCTCTAGGCATATTTACATTAGTACGAAATAAAATTTGTATTTACTTTAAAAACATTTAACTACGCAATGAAATAAAGCTAAAAGAAGTTTATTACTTTCACTTTAAAGATCGAGAAAATCACGCACGAACGCATGAAACCAGCACACTACGAAATGATCCCACAAGGATCGTGCGAACAGCGTATGTCAGTGGGTACTCTGACACCAGTCAATATTTCTTCGTAGATAATTCCTTGCTTTATTCACAGGCAACTTCTTCGTCTTCATGTTTTGTAAAAACCACTCCGATTTCAAGACTTTCAGCCACTGCTGAATTTGAAATGTAGATGAGGTGAGTAGTACTTATTGAGCGTGGAAGGTTTGCATCATGAATTTCAAAATTTTTTCACTCAACATACAACACTCGCTAGTGGAAATATAGCGTTATCTTCTCGGAGTTCGACCCTTCTCGAGTTTTGCTAATTTTCTTTTTAGCTCGATATTCTCTTCTCTTTCCTGAATGATAAAATGGCATGAGTATGGGATATATACAGAGTAAATAAAGAAATCTACAAAATTCATACCTTTTGTAAGAAAAATGACAGCTCCGTTACTTTGTTTTCTAATTGCATTAGTCGATGAAAACCATCTTTGGAGGACAACAATCTTTAAAAAGGCAAAAAAGTGTTACTATTGGTAAGAGCTTGACTCCTGTGATAAATAATGATCTCCAAAGCGAGACTTACGCTTGACGAGAACTTGCTAGACTCTCTTTGCTCTAGAAGGAAATGAAAGAAAAATATACACAATCGTCCCTAATTTGAAGAAATCGATAGTTTGTTGTCTTCAATTAACTTTACCTCAACAGTTGAATCATTTAAAGTTAATATCTTCTCATCAAAGCTGTGCCTTCTTGGCGCATTGCTCACGTCTGAGTTGTCCAGAGACATTTGGACAACAATTGGAGATCCATCTTGCAGGATAAAAATGTAAAACAACGTGAAACAATCTGGTATTTAAACACGTTCAGATGCCTTTGACCAATCTTTCTACTCACCTGAAGGCAATCTCATTCTTAATGGTGACGCCGCAGGGGAGAGAGCATGCTCTACTTTGCCTTCCCTTTTGTCTTTCTTTTTATGCAAGACTTTCTCCCAGGATGCCAACATCTGTTCCGTGTGCGCAAGTGTTGACGTGGCATCTCTAGACATGGCATCAGTGGCACTCAACAAGTATGAAGCTTCGTTCAACAGCGGATGAGCGGGGTGACTCTTGCTTTCTTTATTCAGAGAGGATTGTGAATCATACTGTTTCGTGTTTTCTCCCGACGGTCGTTTTCCGGGTTCTACCTCGCGACTGCCGCGTCTTCCCACGTCAGGCGACGACTTTGTTCTTTGCTTTCCAGCAATCTTAGAAATCCTTTCTTCCACGAGCTCAGGCGTGATCCCCGCATGTTCACGTTTGTTCTTCACAAAGTATGGGACTTTAGCACCCCTGGTGTCTTTCTCCAGCACTCTTGGTGACCGTGGGGAGACTTGGACTGACTCTTCCTTACTTCCGGTGTTCAACTGAGTCGTGCTTCCAGTGGGTGACATCAGACATATTTTTGTTTGAGAAACAATTTTGGGTTTTTCATCCCGTATTCGTCTCGTGTCTGGGTCGGGAAACTGAAACGCTTCAGTCTCACTTGCTCCCCGACTATGTACTCCTTGCGAATGGAAAGGACGGGGGGAGTAAACATATGCGTTATCGTTATGAGACAGTTCACGGATTAACCCCTGTCTTTTCCGGGGAGTGAGTACCCCCGAGTTTTCTCGTGATACTGTGACTTCTTCGCGATTCACTGTGCGAGGTAGAGTGTTACTCTGACCATGATGTGGCAATCGTTTCAGACTTCCAGTGTTCTCTGCGGGCTCATTCGATTTCGATCTTACAAAGACAGTGGTTGAACTCTGTATACTCGGGGAAGTGATCTCCCGGGTGTTGTGAGTGTCATGAGAGCCTGGGCTTTTTGCCGTAGTGCTCGTGATCTCAGCTCGTACACCAATCTTCTTACTGACGAGTCGTTTGGATGAGACTGGTTTCTTCTGACTACTGGAACTTCGTTCTCTCTCAGAATCACTATAAGGCTCGCTCGTGGCGAGAGATTCATTGGATGTACTTGATACGTAACTCTCAGAATCCGCTAGCCGAGGTACTGCAGGCACACGAGGAGTCTTCCTCACTCCGTGCATTGACGCACAGTGCTCGGCGTGAACCGAAGGTCCTCCGAATGCTCTCTCAATTTGATCGACAGTTTCCGACATATCGTTATCGTAGTTCTCTCGGAAAGTCTCGACCGTCGTGATATTTGGTCCAAGGGTGGTTTCCTTATAAGTGCGTCTCAAACTATCCTGTGTAAGCCCTGGGTCCCAGGGCTCTGACTTCGAGCGCGAATGAATGATTTCCAAGCGAGGATGTAGTTGTTCTAATGCAGTGGGCTTCTTTGGTAACTCTGGTTTATACTGACTTATCTGTCGTCGCTCATCATACGAGGTGTATTCCGGGGGACGGTGTGGCTTCGGACCAGGATACGGAGGGGCACGTTGAAAACTACTTGCGCTACGAGAATGACTCACATCACTGCGAGCATGCGCACTCAGCTTAGATTGTAGCAAGTCAGCAGCTGCACGTTTGTCGGTAACTTTCGAGTTGGATCTCGAGTAGAGATACGTTCTAGTCTGCGAGTCTGGATGTTTGTATTCAGTGCGGTTCTCAGGAGTCTTGACAGGATCTGATCTCGGAATATACCTCAGTGATAACACTGTTTCACCATTAGCTTGCAGTCCAGGTCTTGCACCAGTCAGTGTGTAGCTACTGCCGTAATTTGATGACGAATTCCGTTGATCATGTGACGATCGCGCTGAGCTATCATGCTCAGAGTACCTGGATGAATAATACATACATAAAATGTCAAATAATTCAGCTAGCTTCTCATTAAAAGAAGACGTCTTAAACACGCGTAAAGTCACAGCATCAATTATCAAAAGGATTGACAAGGTTTTGCTGCATCATTTTTGAAACCAGAATAGTGACAACGTGTGATATCTGAAATAGTTTTGACATCGCTCTCTTACTTGTCGTCACTGTTTGCAGGAGAACCAGGTCTTCGTATCCAAGGAGCACCATTTGTTCTCGTTTCATCAAAACCTTTAGAAATTTCCGATGTAGAATCAAACACTTTGATAGTTGATGCACTAGAATAGTGCATGTTTTCAGACTCATGTACGCTCGAATGAGGACTACGGTCCAGAGATTGCAGAGATTTAGAGGAGTGAAAGGTGCTTAATGAATCCGCAGGTGAGTTGTAGTTCACTGCCGCCAGTTGAACACCTCTACAAAAGTATGATTGCGTTTGAGAATCGTTTTTGTTGCAGGAGTTTTGTCGGGTGTGCGTTACCAGACCGTCACGTTGACTTGGATATAAAAGCTGCACGTTTGACTTCTAAATACACAGACTACTTGCTTACTTTCTTGGTTTACCGCTAGGTAAAGGAGGGATGACGACAACTGGAACATGACTTGGTCGACGAAGTTCAGAAATCATTTCTTCATAGGACATCATTGCTACTGGTTTGCCAAATATCTATATATCACAGAAACAAATATGAAACAAACTTAGGTTCTTTGAACGTTTGTGGTAACTATTCTATATACAGTTTTGTGGAAACACCACGTAAATTTATTTATGCATAAATAAAGTTACGCGGTGTTTCTAAAAACTGAAAAAGACTTTTACTTTAATTATTTCCATTTTATGGAAATGAAAGTCCAAACGTTTGATAGAATGCAGCAGCCATACCTAGCCATACCAGAAAAGGATTAAACTGTATGAGAAAACAATACATTTCTTGTTTGCTAACCTCAACTAAACGAGAACTTTGTCTGAGTCCAGCAACTTGCGCGAGACCATTTGGTTCAACATCAACAACCATGCCTTCATTGTGTACATTGAAACCAAGTTGACCAGAATTATGACGGCGAAGAGTCATTGCTATTGTCTATGGAATGAGAAGAACTGTCCAAAACTGAAGTAAACAGACAAGCAAGGGAACAGATAAAGAAACAAACCTGACAGCCAATAGTGACCATTTCAAATCTTCTTACAATGCTAGGGATATCCTCTGGACTTGGCAAATTCAAAACTAAACAATCTCCGATACCATGGAAAATCTTTAACCTGAAGAAAAACACCATGTTTGCATAACCAGAATTAAGATCTTATAGTCCAAAAAATAGGAGTAGGTTTCTACCTTTTCGACATTGGAGTCCATCCAATGATTGCTTTACACGGAATATAGAATATTGCTTCCTACACCCAAGAATAATCTCGTGAGAAAATACGTATATACAATCAAATTCGTAAGCGGTCGTAGAAAGTTCGTAAGTTATATTCACCCTTGTAGAAACATCAATAAGAACAAAAGATTCAACAGATAACACTAGAAAACACTTGATCATTGTCATATAACGATGATCTTCCACCTGAGAATTGAACATATCAAAATATTAAACCATATTTAATACCGCAGTTTCTAATGCACATTTTTATCATACATTATACCTCAACATCCCAAGACAATCCTCCCTTAGACAGCATCTCAGGGTTAATATTAGGATGAATTTTTTCCTTCTTTTTCGAAGACAGCGAGAATTTACCTGAAACAAATCAACATGATATTCACTAGCCGTGATTCATCATGGTTGTTGAGATTAGATTTACCCACCAAACTTGGCCCCGGTCTCCACAGTAGTGTTGGTCATGTAGTTCGTCACCAGATCCTTGAGGTACTCATGTCGTGTACGCACTGCCATAGCACGAAACTTGTCTGATTTATGAGCCGCATTCTCAGCATTTATCACTAAAGTATGAGAAATATCTTAAGAAAAAATCATACAATAGTGTTTAACCCCACTAAAATTACGCACATTTTGTGATCAAAAAAGTCTTAAATCCTTCTTTACTCGAAAACACTCCCCCAGCAGGGATTGGTGGACCAAACGCTGGCACATCTTTTGAACGACTTACAGCAACTCTATAGCAAAAAATTTTAACAAGGAATGTCACATCTTATGCACTACTTCATCCACAAATATACTACCATCATCAACAGATATACTGCCAACATTTTCCCTAAATCACTTACTGGTACTTTGTGTATGCAGTACAAGGATCAAACACACGGACTAAGATGAAGACATGTTGAAAATGAGATCGGATACTCTTAGGAGTGAACTGCAGAGCTCCTGGTTCTTGAAATACGATCGTGACAATATCATTGCCAATGTGACGTTTACGAAGAAGCTGAAACAAAAAAAGCATACATGTGGTAGTTTTTCTTGCATGTTGGTATGGTAGTCTCTAAGTGTATTTCTGGTACCTGCTGTCGATTGTTTGGTGTCCATGGTAACATAGTTGAAACATGGAACATGACTTCTCTACCACGAAATGTTCTATACAGTGAGTATACACCAGTAGAATCATCTGAAACACAGAACATGGTTTTATACCCCTTGCTATTCGTTCAAGTAAATAGTAGTTAATCTTCAACCAGTTTTTTACTTACTGCGGTTGTCAAGTTGTGCTCTGTAACCTTCAAAACCTTTCAAAACAACACGCTCTCCAATTAAATCCATAAACTCATTAAATGCAGGTCCTGCTTCCTCTATGAGAAGTATAAAATGGTTTGGCTCAGTGTTGAAAGCATAAATCCAATGATATCAAGTAATAAATTTAATATTTTTGCAAACAAAGTTCTTACCATTATTGTACATTTCTTCTTCAGTACTTTGACCAGCTTTGCAATATAGAATACCAATTTTGTGTTGTCGTGTAACCTTGAAAAACAAACAGATAATATAGCACTTGATAATATCACTTCACTTGTACACATATATAACTAGACAATGCATATAAGTGCACTTTCTTAGATTCAGGCAATTTCTTACCCCTTGTTCATCCAACTTCAGAAGTATTTCTGGGACCTAGAAATAAAACATACCAATTGGTTGCTAAAGATGGAAATAAAAACTGAAGAAAATAAGTTACAGAGAAGGAAATAAAAAACATGGAATGGAATGAAGAAATATAAAAACCACAAAAAACTCATTAAAAAATCGAAAGTAGAGCACTACACAGCAATATTTTCACACCTTTGGTCCAGCTGCAGCCAACCTAAGAGAATTGAGATTGACTTCTGGACAAACATACTCCAAGATATCTTTAGGAGGTAAACCTCTGGCTGTACCATGACGTGATGTTGATGGAATACATTCTTCCAGTACACTACCACGCAATGTTTCCATCTAAAATACAAAACATACATTTCTTAGACTTCCTATCCTGCCAAATATCATTTTCGATCAGCTAAACCTGTTTAAATAAATGCTAAAACTGTGGCAGCATAGAGCCACTTACTTCACTGGTTCGAACAATGACTCGATATTCATATTGACTAATTGTGCTTTCATCTTCTGCATTGGAAGGAAATTCGGTTTTTTCTCGTTTGTACGAGATTGCCATGGCTCCGAACTTCTCATCTTCACCGACATAGTTCACATGATCTGAAAAATCAACATCAAATATTTCCCTTTATTTCAAGTACCTCATTAGCAAAAGCATCAACAGTTCTCATAAATGTCTAATCAACTGGGTGACCAAGCACTTGGAAGCATGAATTATTAAACAGATGATGTTATTATTCTTATCTAAAAATTTCTTCAAGCTAGGTGGTGATCAATGTAGAAACACTTCAGAGTATTATCATACTGTTCCACAAAGAATCCCACACAATACTAGGCTTGAATGAATGCAAAAATGTTGAGAAATAAATGCACAAATGTTTTAACAAGACTATACCTTGACCCACAAAGTAATGTCTATAATAAAATGCACCATGATCAACATGTTCAAACATCTTCTTATCCTCCATACTGCAAAGATCTGCAGGATCATTTCCTTCACCATGCACGGCCATGTGTGAGTCTAGGATGGTCACACCAGTTGCACTGAACACTTGACCACGACGAATGGAATCATATGCAGTCAAAACAACGTCTAAAGTAGAATGCCTTCGATTTAAACTCTTGTGTCCATTCAAAGTCTTATATGAAGAGTTGTATCGGAATTCCCCAAACAGATCATCCTGTTCTCCACCAAGCTCGTTACGAAAGAATGGACATGAGAGAACAAGCTCGTTAGTCTTGTGGTCACCTTCTTCTAGATCCTTGGCTTCGTTAGGACCACACATTGTTTCATCTGCTTCATTTTTATCAGCTATTATTGCTGCAGTGGCCCGACCTGAAGCAGCAGATGCTCCTGTGATTGTATTCTTTCGTCTTAGACAATCACCATGCTTCTGAATGTTATTTGAAATAATATCGAAATCAAATGCTGCACTTTGAACATCATAATGAGCAAATGCCTTTCTAGGTCTCTCCCAATTTCTTTCATCAATTATCCCTCCCTTCTCATCCGATTTACTCTTCCTAGTGGCGGCCTTGAGTGAGCCTTTGCGTTTTAAATTCAGGTAAGCTTTCCTATCCGTGCTAGGACTGGCAGTACCTGAAGTAATAGGTGACTTAAATACTTTATTTCCCCCACCCCCATCTGTACGATCATACCCTTTCTTTGTAGTTAGATTTGTGAGTCTTTGTCCTAATTGTCCTTGAAAGCTCGCGTTTTCAAACCGTTGAATTATGGCATGAAAATTATCCCCTGAAGTAGGCCTCTCAGGTCGCTCGCCATTTGTCTCTTGATTTGCAAAAGACGCCGGCATAACTTCACTTGTATCACTCGAGCTTCGAACATGGATATAACCTGGTTGTGATCCGAAATTATGTATAGAACCTGTACTTTTTCTTGTTTCATCTTCTTTGTTATATTTCAAGAGATTCGAAGTATTGCCGTCTCCGTTTTGGCCGGCAGAATAGTTGTACCCTCGCATTAAAGAAGTTGGCAATCCTTCAAATTGCGAAACTTGTTCTTCACCATTGTAAATAATTCCTTGCCGTTTTGCTGGGACATTGAATCGATTTTGCTGTGCCTTAGACATCTCCAAGTACATTATTTTATACAAATACCGATAATACAACTCCTCACTGCTTTCGTGATTGTTATTCTCGGTTGGAGGCTGAAATTTTTTTTACTCACCGTTTTCCCGACTTTGTTGTCGTGTGTCAATTATAAAACACATATTGTATCAAAATTCACTATGAAAACATCAACAGAACCGAATGTTTCAGTTCTAAATGGAATCCCCCTACAATTATAAAGATTTTATAACCATTTTTCTGTTCAAACACTTAGAAAACGCTGTCAGTCGCTCCTTTATACCATGAACAACAAACAGCTCTTCGACATAAAGCGGATTAGATTACAAGACCAAAATACAAAGAAGGTAGTACACTTTGACTTCAATCATCGATGAACTCAACTGTGTTGAATGTATAATAATGTCAAATGAAACAACACACCCGAGAATTCTTGCGAACGTTTACTTTCGACGAGTGTAAACACACGATTGTTTCCCTTTATAATCCTTGTCTGTTATTCTAAACTCTGCTTGCTAGATAATAAAATATTGATCTGAAGTTTTAAAATATCTTTTCTTGACAGCTACCAGTTCATAATCATATGTGCTTTAGGATAATTTTCATAGAGAGCCACGAAACAACGAAGCCCTATCCGCGTCTATGAAACTGTAGGCAATAATTACCGTCTCATGTCATTTAATATCGCCAGTATTTTTTACCAAATCTGTCCATGATTTCCGACAAAGGACACCGCAGAACAGATTTAAAACTTGACTTAGGGAACGCTCCTTCAACGAGCGGAGAGCGGTTTTCTTCGATGAATAAATAAGCTGACTATTTGACAATGTTTTGACAATTTGCAAGTTTCAAGAAGTTGCTCTTTCCCTATCATTTTTCGGAATACAATCGTTATAGCATCGTCATGCATCCGGAAATACCCGTAGGTAACCGAACGTGTGACGAACAAAGAGCCGAGGAATTGACGATAACATGAAGGCAAAGACCGAGCCACGAATCGAGGTATCTCCTGCCACAAATGTACGAGTGCCGCTCAGCTCGAACGGTGAAATTAAGCCACGATTTAATAGTACTTCTCGCATTTTGTAACCTTTGCCTTTAGGGAGAGTTCAGCTAAAACTATATAAAATACTTTATTTCTTCAGAAATACTATAACTTAAATTACCATTCTATATTACAGGAGTAACATTACATATTATGACCTGATCGTGCAAAAGGCTCAATAATACAATCAATGTAAGTCTACTATACTAAATAAATTAACTTAAGGGTGATCATAAAGTCAAGCCTTCTCGCAAGATACTGGTCAACAAAATTTTGTCTTGTAATGCATGGTCAACTTCTCGTTCGTCAATTTTTAGTGAGACCTGGAAAATATATAAGTCAATAAGTCGTAGAACTGGGCATACCAGTAATTTTTTTTTAATCACAAGATAGTAGTATCATTAACAAAATAAGGTTTTCAAAAAGATATGTCAAAGCTAATATAAAAATCTTTTTTCATCACTCACTTTTATCGTTCGTATTTCTTTGGATCTTCTCATAGAAATGATTCCTTTTGTTTCAAGCAGATCACACAAAGACAGACAATCTTCTTGCGAGATATGAGAGAATTGACGTTTCTTGCAAATACCACAATACGTTTCATGAAGCTGGTGAAAAATGCAACTAGTTCATACACTGAATCGTGATAAACTTTCTATGACACGAAGATAATTTATTCATGCACAACTGGATAATACACGAGTCAAGACTTTTAGAGAATTGGACATAGTGTGTGAACGATGAATCAACTTACCTGTCCAAACGGGATTTCTCGACGTTTTGTTTGTTTCTGCATCAAAAGGATGGTACAAATTAAGAGTTTTTGTTGCAGAGGTATCGTAGGTTGTTCTCCTCCACATGAGTTCATAACCCGTGAACCATACACTTCAGAGATTACTTTAGATATGTGAGATATTGTCACTTTTTTCAACATCACTTTCTTTGGAGAGGCAGCTAGGAACATAAAAATGAAGGCCCATATGAAGTGAGTAGATAATTATGGTTGGAGAGTAAATTGTCATTTGCCTATGCTTTGTACAAGACAAAACACAAACTTACCTAGGTCAATAGGTTTTAAGATCTGCTGTCGTCTTACTTCTGATTGAACGACCTCTACAGCTCTTCGGCAAATATCGAGAGCTTTACGCATATCACCCGAGACTGCAGCGATCTTACGTGCACAGAACTGCACTGCACTCTCCTCAATGACGTTTGCACCATCCACCTGAAATAATTATTGTGAGTGTAAGTGAAACTATTGGTATAGTCAATGCAAACATGGGTTAGGAACTTGGCAAACTTGCAAGCTAAAATCAGCCGAAACTTTGTTAAAACATCTCTCCAATCATAAGCTAGATCTTTTAAATCCTCTAGACTGAGCATGGTGACAGGGCAACACACCTCACTCAATCTTGCACTGAGAATTTTGACAATTTGGTCTTTGGAATAAGGAGAGAAGTGCAATAGTTTTGGTTTACCTGAAAAACAGGTTAAAAGAATGGATTAAAAAGGAATGCACTATTGTCCAGAAAAAAGGTAATTACAGAAACACCGTACTCAAGAAAAAGTAAACGCACATTCAACTTTCAACTGCAATCTTGGCAAAACTCTGTCAGTCAAATCCAACGCATTTGCAATTCCTAAAATAAACAAGACAAAATTTTTCATTTATCCTTCATTTTATAGCATCAGAAATTTCTGCATGTAACGCACCAATGAGGATCAATCGTGACATAGGAAGTGAAGGCCATTCAAATATAGAGTAAAGAATATCTTGATTTTTGCTCTCCAGTTGATCAATCTCATCCAACACTAAAACCCTGAAGATACAATCATAAATTATCAGAAACAGCTTAAAATTTTGAAATGAAGATAAACTATTGCTACCTACATAGGTGGACCTTTATTGGTGAATTTCTTTACTAGAAATTTCTCAGCTTCTGTATTAGTCAGTTTATCCCATCCTGCAAGCTCCTGAGCAATTTTGGAGAAAATAGCACAAGATTGGCTGAGATTCATGCAATTGATGAACTGGACTTGACATTCTGCTCCATTCTTCTATGAAAAATAAAACACTATTAGCACAATGTAGAACTAGCTTTAGTTTATCATGAAACAATGAATTAATGCATAGCAAAAGTTGGAAAAGGCTCAAAATTACCTGGAAAGTTTCCAGTATGTTAGTCAAACAAGCAGTCTTGCCGGTTCCTGGAGCACCAGAGATATACAGACTTCCAGACTTGCGGTGACTAAGGTGAACTTTTAGGAACATTTCAATTTGTTTTGTTTCAGTTTCTCGGCAGAGAAGATTTGAGGGAATTGAGGAATGAAGAGCGTGTTTTGTGTCTTTGTATCCTTGACCTAAATAAAAGAAACAGCATGAAGCTGTTTAACAAGTTTAACTCAAATGGAAACCTGAAATTTATACCTTCTTGCCTTCCGAGACGCAACATTTGCTGCTTGGGCACAAGATTTGCTATATCGGAGTCAAGAGTTCTTCCTGATAAGCTTTTCATTGACTTGTCTATTGATATTTCTTCTAAATATGTGAGATAAACATTGACTATCATATGCAACAATGATAAAGCACTAAGACTGGATAATTTTACGAAGCTTTGAGTTATCTCCTTACCATGTCCTCCACTAGAACATCTTCGCTTACGAGCTGGACTGGCAGCAAACATATCAGGTCTATGTATCAAGCTACTACTAGCTTTAGATGGAGTTTTTATACCAACATTGTTTGTTGTTTCATCAACCATAGATGTTTGCTTAGTCCTTTTTGTTGCTGGAGTAGTGGGTAATTTGGTCACCTCTAAATAAAAGGTAAGTACATGATATGTCAGCTTATTTGCCTTTAGTTTGTCTAATGTTAAGTGCATTTACTCCTGTACAAAACTGTACAAGCCTACCTGCTATTAATAACCACTAGAATGTAACAAGGAAAGTTGCGTAATAAATATTTCGCGCCATTTTCGAATGTAAACACAATAGTGATCTAATCATGGCATGAAATTTTAAGTATATGCATGTCAATTTAACCGAGGTTTTATACGAAAAAAATCAGATTTACACAACGATCAGAGTAACGCAACGACAAATAATACCTTCATTTTCTTTGCAGTATGAAGTTTGTCGTGTTTTTCGCGTAGGTGCAGGCGTACTTGCTGTTTGAACTTTCTCAGTAGCTCGTCGTGTTTGTCCCTCCCCAGATGAACCCTCTCGATTCCTTCTCGATTTTTTCGCCCGTGAAGCTCGCGACATCGCACTCGTTTCCACATCTGTAAAAAACAATACTGCTAGATTCATAAAACGAAGCCATTTTACAAACATTACTAAGCGAAAATGATATAATTCTGAACCCGATTTGTGTTAGTATTGTTAATATTACGACACTTGAATGTTTCTATTCAACACCTTGAATTTCACAAGCAAGTTTGTGTATTTATAATCATAACTATTACAGAAGGAAAGGCTAAGGTATGGGCAATGAAGAGGCGAACCTTCTGACAGTTTAGCCCGGCAAACCGAGGCAAACCCGAGCCGAAGTTGAGCTACGACACGAATTTACTTTCGAAGCAAGGGACTCACCGAGTACTTTCTCCGCCGACTTGTTCGCAATATTCGTTTTTCTTTGAGGGAAACTGATCTTTCGTTGACTTCTTGTGCTCACCATATTGTTCAAGTAATGATCTAGCTTTGCAAGTCAACTAAAGAGAAATAATTTTGACGATGATCCTACAACTCCTATTCAAATGAGCAAAAGGCAAAAACCCCGCGTAAACAACGTGGACAGCCAATGAGAAGCAAGCTCTTGGTCTTCCTCGTGATGGGTTATTGAACTAAAAAACGGAACGCTAATAGTCGATTGTGAAGTAGTGATCAATTCGTGAAAAGCACAAGAAGAATGAGTGACAATAGTGATGACTTTGGAGTGCAATAAAGAGTAGAATGGCACCTGTCTCATACTCAGGCAGTGGTTAAACTATGATCAGTTAACGAGGATCTTGATAATGGCAAGGTACAACAGAAGTAGTTGTGGAAAGCTCCAAGGTCTATAGCAGCACCTGTCTTAGGGCCTGTTTACATGGAAGCAAGTTACCGGGCCGTTACTCGGTTGAACAGAGATCCTGGCTATTCTAAGTAGTTTACCTTGCTGACTGTTTACATGTAACAACCGAGTTACTCGCCTTGCCGAGATCCTGGCTTTTTCTGCCGAGGTCTCGGCAAGGCGAGTTACCCGGTTGGTCCATGTGAATACTTTTCGACGGGAAACCCGGCTTGGCCAGGAGAATTCTCATCAGTTCCGCATCCTGTCATAATTTCCCTTCAAAGTAGAACCGCTGTACCCTATATAGGATTCAGATGCAAGTATATGCTGGGTTACTTGGTCACATGTAAACACAGGGCCCTTATATTCAGAATTTGTATACAGGAGTGACTCTATATATTAGGCTTATATGAAGTATTGACAGTCAGAGGGAAGCTCGATAAGGTTTAGTGATTACAGAAGTAGTTTCAGGAAGCAACATAGATTGGAGAAGCACCTATGTCTTACCAAAACCACTGAAGCATGTTTTTAGCTATGGTGCATTATAGTGGGCTTACATGAAGTATTGCCCAGAGGTAGAAGGCTCGATAAGAAGTAACGACAATATGTACAAGCGTTTTTGG